>JAUCMX010000001.1:23793243-23903243 GCA_033459395.1 Hemibagrus guttatus
AACATAACAGCTTGTTTTGTCAGACGCTACACCTGGTGTTTACCCGACGTGTTGAAACTTGCTGCATTCAGCTCAGGACAGACTTTGTGTTCTCAAAACATCCTCCGAGCCGTGGCCAGAGCAAACGTTATCTTCGGGGGGAAAAGCAGAAGCGTGGGGAAGAAAGCCTTTGATTCCTTTGAGGCCAGTTCTTTTCAGCAGGTCCACTAGGGGACACTGCTCGCCTCTGTTCTCCTGCTTTTATTTTCTCTCCCCATCCTTCATCAGTCGAGTTCAGCTGGCCTCTTGGCAGAACTTGAGGAAGGACTTGAAATTCTCTGGGCCTCTTTGAAAACAAGATCCACTCGAGAATTAACTGAGGCCTGCTGAAACACTTCTTGTATGACATAAAAAAAAAACCATGCATGTTTCAATATTTAACGATGACACTAAACAGGGACAACTTATCTCTCTCTCTCTCTCTCTCTCTCTCTCTCTCTCTCTATAAAAAAGCTCTATTTCTGCTAATTACATACATACATATAGTAAGCATTGCGAAGGCATGTATGGATTCTACCATAAAAAGTCATATGATGGCATGCTCGGGTTTATGCACTGTGTAGTCACAGATTATATGGTTCACTGCTGACAAACCATAAACAAAAAATACTTAGCTTTCAACCCACTAACCTAAAGGTGGCCAATGAGTTCACTGTTTAATGTAACAGAGGGGCAGAAAAAGGGAGCTTTAAGGGAGGAGAGGCATGGGAATAGAAGGCATTGAGGCACCAAAGGTTAAAAAAAAAAAAAAAAAAAAAAAAAAATTTCACTTGAGTCTACTAAACAGGACAAAAACACTTGGGTTCTGCTACACACAACATATAAGCAACAATCCAAATGGAATTAAATTTGAGAGAGAGTGTGTGTGTATGTGTGTGTGTGTGTGTGTGTGTGTGTGTGTGCGCTCTCTTTCATGAGCCTGTTGCTCAACACCCGGCCACCCAGTTTACATAAACACTCTGCCCTTCCAGCAGTACAACATCCACTCGGCTTTGTCTCCAGCTCTGGATTCTGAGAACGCTAGTGTGTTTATATATTCTATTCTGTGTCCACCATTTTAAACATTGAGCATTTGATCAGGTACAACTAGCATTTTACACTGACTGTAGTGCATCTGTGGCTATGTACAGTTTGTCTTAGCTTTTACTCAAACCATCATTAGAAAGAGAGTCTGATCTGATGTCTGAGTGGTGGATCTCAGCATAGCACTGATACTGACATGATACTCGCTAAATAGTGTGTGTGAGTGTGTGTGTGTGCGCGTGTGTGTGTGTGTGTGTGTGTGTGTGTGTGTGTGTAGGCCATGGGGAAGCGCGAGTGGGTTCGGGGGAGACTGGGGTGTGAGTGGGGGCTGACATTATTACACCTGAATGTCATTTCTGACATAAGAATCAGCTAACCAAAAGTATCCAGCAAACAGTGCTGGTGAGGTCAGAAGGTTACACTGGCAATAAAGCTATAATACAATTATGAAATGGTTCAGGGGAGAAAAAAATGTGAAACAACTTTCAGAGATCTATTTACCTATTTATCTCCCCATCTCTCCATCTATCAATCTATTCTACTAACTGTAAAAGTATTGCCTATCCATCCATCCATCCATCCATCCATCTATCTCCATATCTCTCTCTCCATCTCTCTCTCTCTCTATCTATCCATCTCTCTCTCTCTCCATCTCTCCATCTCTCCATCTCTCTCTCCCCATCTCTCCCTCTCCCCATCTCTCCCTCTCCCCATCTCTCCCTCTCCCCATCTCTCCCTCTCTATCTATCCATCCATCTCTCTCTCTCTCTCTCTCTCCCTCCATCTCTCCCTCTCTATCTATCCATCCATCTCTCTCTCTCCCCCATTCATCCATTCATCTATCTACCTACCTATCTCTCTCTCTCTCTCTCCCATCTCTCTCTCTCTCCCCATCTCTCCCTCTCCATCTATCCATCCATCTCTCTCTCTCTCCCCCTCCATCTCTCTCCATCTCTCCCTCTCTATCTATCCATCTCTCTCTCTCTCCCCATCCATCTCTCTCTCTCTCCCCATCCATCCATCCATCTATCTATCTACCTACCTATCTCTCTCTATCCATCTCTATCTGCCTATCTGTCCGCCCAGCCATCCATCTCTATCTATCCATCCATCCGCCTATCTATCCATCTATCTATTTATCCATCCAACCATCCGCCTATCTGCCTACCTTTCTATCTATCCATCCAACCTTCCATCCATCCACCTATCTATCTGCCTATCCATCCGTCCATCCATCCATCCATTCTACAAGTGTTTGTACAAATTTAACATGAGCTGCATCTTGTCAGTGCTGGTCTTCATGTGGTTAGGAACAGAGTAGAACATGCAGACAGCACATATATTATGTGTACATAATATATGTACATACATACCAAAGTAACCACTGAGTGTGTTTTGTTGAGTGTGTGCAGACACACCAACACACTCAGCTTAGTCAACGTGTGGAACTGAAAACACTGTCCAGGCCTTTGCTGGCTGTTGTTGAGGTTTCTTAATGTTTGTCACAGCACTGTTGGCACAATGGTGTGTGTGTGTGTGTGTGTGTGTGTGTGGCATGTGGCTGAGCCCATGCTGGGATTCGCCTCATGGTTGCAGCAGACAGAGGCTGGAGACCCAAAGTAAACAAGCTTCTTATCCACTTGCACAAAGGAGCCTTCTGCCGCAAATGACAGCCTCCAAAACCAGTTCTAGTCCAAAAGCTCTGTGTGCATGTTTGTGTGTTTGTGTGCATGCGTGTGTGTGTGTGTTGGCAATGGAAGTCTCTTGATTTGGCTTTTCCAAAGCCATCTCTTACGAACGTGCATTCCCGACCACAAGTTCAGGCAAAAATTGTCCTCAGATGCTACAGGTTTGGACTGAGCCTAGCTAAATGACGCACGCATACGATGGAGCAATGTTTGCTAATGTACTCCTGTTTCCTTTCATTAGACACAAGCTTCAAGTTCTGATACTTCTGAGGTTACATCATGCTCCTTCCAGACAGTTTAATGCGTTCTCAAATCAGTATAGTCTATTCTGGTGCAAAATCTCTAGCACACTTCCAAAAACAAATGTCATTTAAGACCCCGTGTTTGATGAGTCAACTTGGCTTTGGACTTGAGGTTACTATTTAACACCATATAACCATAGAGTCCTCTTCAGCAGCAAAAGCCTCTGATGTTAACCATTTCACACAGCCGTGGCAGTTAATGATATACGACGCTTGTGAAACGGGCCGCGGGTTAAAACGGCATGCTTCACACTGAGCTTCAACGTCTTTAAAAGCAACCGCTCTAGCAAGCAGAATGAAAGGTTACTCCTATAATTGACAGCAATCTTCTATAAGAAAATGCTTGAGGGGAAAGAAAGGGAAAAAAAAAAGTAATCTATAATCACCAGCGGACAATTGACAGTGCAGATGCCTACGCTACTGTTCTACAGCGTAAAGATTTACTTTTGGTAAACATAGGCTTGAAAATGGCTAAGCACACATTACAGGACAAGGGCAAACACGCTTTGTAAGCATATATAGACTTGCCATTGAGTTCCTTCATTTAACGAGCCATCAAATGTAAAAGTCCACAGACTCGTTCAGAAAGCTAGTCAGTGCTGGTCATGAGGTCAGTGGCTAGAATTGGAAGAGAAGCAAAAAGATGAAGCAAATAGGCTTAACATGTCAGGGTTTAATTATGTTAATTATGTTCATTATGTTCACAGTTCTTTCATTTGGAGTGAAAAGTGCCATAAACTAGAATACATCTATTTTGTGCACTTTGTGATGTCATACACTAAATCTCAGCTGCACTCCATTTTATTTTTATAGCAAATTTAAAGAGTTGACCAAAGTGTGTCACAATTAGGACACTGAAAAACACTTATGCTACACACCACACAACACGATAAACTCCAACAAATGCTGTATATATAATGCGTGATCAATAGCGGAACAAATCGCACTCAAGGTTCCCCAATTCACATGCTAGAGAATACAGATGTGTTTTCAGTTGGTTCAGTTCTCTTGTTTTTATCCATTATCTGATGTTTTCTGCTCAAGTATGCAAGAGTTTTAGCCACTAGCTCATAAATGCTAGCATGACAGCTAAAACAGAGAAGAAAAAAACAAAAAACAAAAACACATCTGTCGAAGAACTTTTAAATGCATAAAGTACATACCAAAAATAAATTTCAACAAAAAAAATTTCAGCGGCTATACGGCCTATATTATGTTATTCATTCATTCATTCATAGTCTACCGCTTATCCGATCTATTCTCGGGTCACGGGGAGCCTGGGCCTCTCAGGTGTCATTGGGCATCAAGGCAGGATACACCCTGGACGGAGTGTCAACCCATCGCAGGGCACACACACACTCATTCACTCACGCAATCACACACTACGGACAATTTCGAGAGGCCAATCAACCTACAATGCATGTCTTTGGACCGGGGGAGGAAACCGGAGTACCCGGAGGAAACCCCCGAAGCACAGGGAGAACATGCAAACTCCACACACACACGGCAGAGGCGGGAATTGAACTCCCAACCCTGGAGGTGTGAGGCGAACGTGCTAACCACCAAGCCACCAAGCCACCGTGCCCCCCTCCCTATATTATGTTAAATAAACCTAAATATGTCAAAATTACAAACACCAACAGAGAACAGGAAAAACAAATTTATCAAAACACACAGTTAGCCTCAGCCTGCTAGTTACAGCAGTTTAACAACGTAAAAATGCCCAAATGACTTTTCACAAACCTATAGAACAAATAAATGTTCAGAAAGAAAAAACATTCTAAAAATCCAGCCTACACTTAACATCCAACTCCTACACGCTCTCCCTTCTGTGTGGTTTATTTTCACTTTCACGTGCACCCTTTCGTCTGATTGCCTCTGGCTCCTGTCAGTCAGCATGTAACCATTAGCATGTTTTTTTTTCCCCCTTCACCTTCACGCAGGTTGCCCATAACATTGCAGTTAACTGTACCTATTAACATGTCATAATTCCACTAACCCCGACTACACCACCTCTGTCGTCTGCCCTTATTAACAAATTAACAGATCAGGTTCGCTCCTGGGCTGCAGCCTGCCTCGACTCAGGAAGCTGGAGCGAGGCTCGGTATAGAGAACGAGGGGGCAGTTGAACGTGAGGTGCACTGGTACAGATTAACTCTAATCTCTTGGCTAATGAAAACAGGGGTGTGTGCAATGGAGCCTGTAGGGCCTTTGAAGACGGCTCAGCGGGTGGAATAAAAATAAATCCCCCCCGGAGCAGGGGGTCCCAGAGGGCAGTGCTACAGCCGGAGTATCAGAGGTCAAGTCTGGCTTTAGGAGGACCTTACGCCTCATTTTGCTGTCTTCTGAATGAACTACTCGCTCATTTTGGAAATGGAACTGAATAAAAACTCTACTGGATGACTTATGGCGAGCTGGGGCCGGTGAGGTAGATCTTCTTCTTTAGCTAATGGAAGCCTCTTACTTGGACAAGATCCAGGTCATTTTAGTGTGTACAAAAAAAAGAAAGAAAAAAAAAAAAAAAAAGAGAGATAGAGAGAGAAAAAAAAGAGAGATAAAGACCGTGAATGAAAAACAGTATGTCAGTATGGAGCAGCTTGTAAATACACATTACCATGGGCAGCAGGCAGATGAAGGATCTACTTCTCAGACTTGGCACAGGCTAAAGGTCGTAACATCAAAGAAGCAGCGCGAGCCTCAGAGGCGCATTGAGTCCACTTCAACAAAGCAGCCCGAGCACATAAGCAGAGCCCGCTTGATTAGAAATGTAAATGCGGCACTGCCCAGCCAAGCTAAATGGCCTCAAGCACCCTAACAGGACTGCTGAACTGAAGAGACTCATGGTGTGCTCAGCAATTTCAGCTCTCTGCTGTTTGTCTTGGCCACAGTGAGGAAAGCCTCTGACCGATTCGTCCAACCCTGCACTAACAACAGGCCATTGAGTACGCTGCTGACATGGCCTGTCTTTATTAAGAACACGACGACCTCCAAAACCAAACTGGTTCTGTGGTTTCTGGATATTGATACTCCTAAAGCATGTTAGGTTTATTAGTGTTATTTAAAAGATCAAGGCAAAAATGTGTGTATGTACATTGTGTGTGTAGGTTTAAAGTGTGCATTTCATATATGGTCATGGTATGTGTATGTATGTTCATGGTGTTTGTGTTCTGGTGGTGTGTCCATGGCGTGCGCGTGCGTGTTTATGTTGCGTTTGTGTTTTTATCGCGTGTTCTTGGTGTCTTTGTGTGTGTATGTTCATGTTATGTTATTACTGCATGTTTATGGTGTATGTTCATTGTCTGTGTATGTGTTCCTGGTGTGTGATTGGCTTGTGTAGTGTTTGTTCATGGTATGTAACTGGGGTGTCTAGAGTGTGCGTGTACACGTGTGTTTGTTCATGGTAAATATGTATGTTCTTGGACTGTCACTGGCGTGTGGTATATGTGAGTTCATGCTGTTATTATCCAATGGCACACACCAAACACACAGAGACAGAGAGAGAGAGAGAGAGAGAGAGAGAGAGAGAGAGAGAGAGAGAGAGAGAGAGAGAGAGAGAGAGAGAGAGAGAATACAACCAAAAACCTGAATAAAAGCAGGCTTTTTGTTCCATTTCACTGCCCTTTTTTGGGTTTCTGTATTTCCATGTATTCTCTGTCAGCCTCCAGTTCATATCCTCTCCCATGCTCAATGCTAAATTACCGTCTTTGAACCAGAAATAGAGCTTGATGGAGGTTTTGGACATCTGTTTTATGGAAATCAAAAGTGCTAGTCTGTCCCGAGACCTAGCCTGTCCAGCAAAAAAAAACACAAGACCAACAAACCAGCATTCTGTCAGTCAGAGGACTGAAACCGATTGAGGATACAAGCAAATGCCAGATATGAGTAAAAAGCGGTTAAAAATATTGCTTGTCTGAGAGAAATACATTTGGGTTGACCCTTTGACCACACTGATCTTTCCAAACTTTCCAGCATCAGAGTGATGAAAAAAATTGAGAGAGAGAGAGAGAGAGAGAGAGAGAGAGAGAGAGAGAGAGAGAGAGAGAGAGAGAGAGAGAGAGAGAGAAAAATAGTTAAGCCATCACACCAATGAGTTGAGAGAGCAGAGAGCTGTGGCCAGAGTTATTTATCCCCTATCTGACTGCTTGTCTTATCAAACAACTTTTCCTGACTGCTGACAGACACTCACACTCTCTCTCACTCACACTCTCTCTCTCTCACACTCTCTCTCTCTCACACACACCTTTCTGAGTCACCATAGGTTCTGTAGTTCAAGCTCCACTGTTCTGACTGGAGGTCTCACTTGTCACAGCTGTAGATGAGCTCTTCCTTCTAAACTCATTCTCTTGCCAAGCAGATCTCGAGTTCGCCAGACCTACTTCTGCATGTCCAAGTTCAGATACCATATAAAGACAACTGAACAGGCATGGAGAATGAGCTAGATCCTGACGTGAGCACAGACCCTGGCTTTACCAATCATCCACTGGCCTGAAAACAAACATGCCCAGATGTGCTTGCATTTGTAAAATTGTATCCAGAGCCTTTTGGTTCAGGAGCACGTTGCTCTTTCTTCCCTCCATTTTACCCAGAATTTTCTCCACCACAAGGCAGGCCCAGCTCCCATAAACACAATTAGATCAGGCAGAACCTCAAATGCTGTTTTTGCGCAGGCGGTGCTGACCTGCAAAACGCTGGCTAATCTCAGAATGTTTAGTCAAGCGCTCGAAATTGCAAACATTTATAAATAGTGAAAAAAATACATATTATATATAGTTTGGAGAACAATCTGGGTTGATGGTTCTAACTGGCTTTGCTGATGTAAGAAATGACTTTCCCCGTTGAAGTGAACAGAGAGTGGAAAGAAAGAATCAGCGAGAGCGGTCGCAGGACCGTTTGTGTGGTCTGGGCGAGGTGCACAGAGGTTTGGAATGAAACAAAGCGGAATGGGAGGTTTTACGCAGTGTTCCTGGACACATGGGCTGTGGTGTTATGGCTCCAATAAACATGCCAATGGCACTTCTAAATCCAGAGCCAGAATATAATAGGCCACGGTCTCGCCAGTGCAGCTACAGCCTGGTGTCTTTTCTCAGCACATGATGTGTAGATTGCACTTGATATGAAATACGTCAGAGCAGGAAGAGTTGCTCCGTTGTTACGCACAGAGGACGTAGACACGAGACGTAGTAGTGTGATGCGTTTGAATCTGGAGCGAAGTGTTCCCTCCTGACTGACCGAACCCCCCCTTGTTCTTTTCTCCTCGTCAGTGTAAGATACAATGAAGCCGTCTTACCGCTTTAACGTGCCAAGCCTGACACGTCACCCTCAATAAGCCTTAAACACTTGACTTAATGTTCTATTCACTGCTTAATGGGTCCACAGCTTGGTGTAGGCTTTTTTACTGGATTTATTCTGCAACACAATTGCAAGTCCTATCCTGTCCATGTCAAATTTTAGACATTTTTACCTGATGACACATACAATGCCGGCAGTTGCTTGGGGGTCCACCCGACAAGATGTGTCTGTGAGTGCAGACGTGAGAATGGATCTAAGGAGGCTTTCACACTGGCAGTGTAGTCAGAGCAGGGTTTGTGTGAATAATTGGTAACGTTAAAGCTGTCGTGTGGAGCAGGAAGAGCAGCAAGGTACTGAACCTGAGGCAACCTGTAGGAGGTAGTGCGAGATCGGTTGCACTGGACCTGTGGCATGATTCCCATGAACGTCACTTGTACCCGGGTCTGCACTTGTTCAGGAAGTAAAGTCACCTGCGCATGCGTTTTAGCCGATAATGAGATCATTGGTTTACACAGGACACATGTACCATGAATGAAAGGGGAATGTTATAGGACTGAGAAAAGGTAAGCTGCCTTACTGCGTATAATAGCACCATAATAATATTAATAAAAATATATGGCGAGTCACCTTGTGTTGTATTCTTATTGCTTGTTTGTGATGAACACAAATGCATCGAGATTTGACTGAATCAAGTGAGTATGAAACCAGCTTCAGGAACATCAATAAACGTGCTAGTGTGAAGTCAGGATCTCTGTGGATCCGAAACCTATCCAAACCTATAACACTGGGCATTAAGCAGGAGCAAACCTTGAATTGGACACCAGTCCATCACAGGGCACCATGCAGTAACATTCTTTATGATTAATACGTCCAACATACTTACTAGCATGTTTAATTTTTTTTGTAGTATGTTTAATCTCCAGAGAACCTAGAGAAATGTAGACAGATGTAGACTGTGCGGCAGCAAAGCCACCATGTAAAATCCACAACTATAGACTTACTCAAGGTAATTAAGGCTCTGCATGAGCAATGTGAAGGTGAAGAGTTGAAATTTTAGGAAAGCCAGGAAATTATTGAGCCCTTCAGCAAGACCCTTACTCATGCTTTGTATTCAATCGCTTGATAAAAGTTAAATGAATATGTAATGTATGAATAAATAAATAAAACCCCATTTCTGAAATTTACAACAATATAATCATGAGGGATTTACGGATGCTTTCACCTTAACGCTCTCGCTGGAATAAGTAATTACAGACACTCTAGGGAAGTTGTGTTCGATTTGGGGATTATTCTAACAACCCAGTTAATAGAGGTTAAGCATCCGTTACGGCTAAGCCAACTGAGGCTGGGGAGAACAAAAAATAAATAAAATAAAATAATAATAGCAGAGGTGTGTGAATTGCTCATTTACTTGCAGCTTGGTTTTGACTGACAGTAGGATTACAGTAGGGTGGAGAGTGTGTGTTCTGTTCTATCCACAATCGCTTACACACATTTTTGCGGAGGCAGGCTGCTCAAGCCTTTGTCAAAACAACGTTAATGCCGCAGACAACACAAATCACACAGCTATTCACACGGAAGATCACGCGCTGTACGGATGAGGAGTTTCAAATCTTACCTGCAAACAGAAGGAGAGAAAGAATAACACCTTCATATTATTATACAGGAACACTCAATATATACACACGCACACAAGGCTTTGTTATTTTGGAGAAAACAACTTGAACTGGCACAATTGCAGGTACACTATTCTTCTTTTAAACTCCTACCAGTGAAGACAATGAAAAAGTTATTAAAACGACAAAATGATATAATGCACCTATCTTAAATAATAATGATATATAATTATATATATATTATATAAACTTTATTAATATAATCATTCTAATATAATTTTATAACTGGATTGAGATTTTATTGCTGTACAGCAACTTTCAAAATGTCTCCCTATTAAAATGGATCATGACACACTTGTTTGGGGAGATTAGGAGAACTGGTGCTGAAGAGTTATCAGAATCTGGAGGACAGGTTTCTCAGGCTGTTATTGCTGACATGCTGGTACTTTAACAGTCTGTCAGTGTGTGTTGAGTGGTAAGGGTGCAGCGCTGGCCTTATTTGGTGAGCTGGCTGCTTAAGTTTAATGAAAGAGGCTTTCACAGAGCTGGTTGCACCACTGTTTAGAGACATGTGTACGCGTATGTTTGCTTGCATATTCCTAAAAATTATGGACTGCAGTTTTTATCCCATCAAATATTCCATACCCCTAAATAGAGCAGCGTTGTTGGAAACTTTTTCCACTTCCTACCTATAGGACCAATGGAATCTTGTTTCCATGCTAGAATATCCTAGAATATTCTCCTAGAATATTCACCTAGAAGGTTCTTCTGCAACAATGTCTATATATAAAAATTCTACTTAGCAAAAAATTCCAGGGGCTCATTATATATGCATGTATACACTCCACAATCTCTCATTTGCTCTCAGTTACCCTTAACGTAAGCCCTTGACTTTACAATAAATCAAAGCTACCTCACAGTGTTTAGTGTTCTTCACCTCATCAAGCTTCTCATAATTAATACAGTTGGACAACGTAATCTAAAAATGTCCCTGCTCACCTTTCTTTTTTAATCTCTGAAACGACGTCTTTGCGCAGCGACGTATACGAGACGAGCTCAGTAGCTGCACCGGTATCTACATGCTTTCATTAGTTTGGTAATAAAGTTAAAGTTAGTCTTGCTTGTCCACCCAACCTAAGTTCAAGCGAGAGTTCAGATGCTGCATGAAGGAACAGTAAAGTAGACTGAGTTCATGGCTCTCTGGCACATCTCGTCTGTCCACAGGTTTAAATTTAGCCTCAAATCAGTGCAAGAGACGTGCCCAACCATCAAGAGGAGCATCATCATCGCTTACCCGGGCTGCCGCAAGAGATGCTCCCGGGCCAGTGGCACGGCACAGAGACGAACCAGCAACCGGAAAACACTGCATGCTGAACCAGACATTAAAACAAAGTGGCCTGGACTCCAAAGCAGCTTTTGAGTTACAGAAGCCAAAGAAAACCAAATAGCACTCTAGTGACCTAGACGAATGAGGTTGTTGTTTTTTTTTCCCCTGCCGTGTTTGCAGGCAAACTTCTGTCTGAACACATAATCTCTGAGTCGGTGTGATAAAAAAAATTCCGTTACATGCAGATTAGTCTCGGATAAGTCTGGATAAAAATACACAAACAGGAAAAAGAAGTGCACTCACACTGCCTTTGGCTGAATATCTATTTTCTTTAAAGCGCAAAAAAAAAAAGATCAGAGCATTAAAGATCAAAGTGTTTACTTTTCACCCATTATCTGTTTCCTGGTCTGTTGTCAGCATGCTGCTGTTTCTTCTATAATTGTCCTTTATTATACAGGCCAGATAAGTACTCAGTATGAGTGATGTAGCAAGTGTGAGTGTGTGTTTTGGAACGTAAAAGGAAGCCTTGGCTCTAGTCTGCTCTTAACAGACTCCATGGAGTCAATGCAGCTGTTTCTGCACAGCCACAAAGGGGAGCTTTTAATTGCTATTGAACACGAGGACCATGGCTTTCAGTTACAGAGACGAGCACTGCTCCACCCAAGTGTCCGTATGTTTGTAAATTCATCCTGGACTGACGTCTCGACCACCCCGCCCAAATAGCTATGACGGAGTTGTACAGAATGAAGTGCAAGTGCCAACAGCCATGGTTATTAATGATGGCATCCCACACATTAGAGGCTGTGAAAAGGGGCGTAAGATTTATTTCTGTTTTTCCACTCGTCTGAAGACAACTCCGTCTCTCCGTCTCCCTCTCGTTTCCCCCTGAGGCATTAGGTCGTCTGACTTCTCGGTGTGTTTGGGAAAACAGAGAGCCAATCGAGTTGGTTTACAAGCCCTGTCTGTTTATAAACAGCTGTAATTGTGTGATAACTCAACCACAGGGCTAAACAGGCAACGTGACGCAACGCTCGACCCCCCAGACCA
The DNA here is from genome assembly GCA_033459395.1 of Hemibagrus guttatus. Taxonomy (NCBI): domain Eukaryota; kingdom Metazoa; phylum Chordata; class Actinopteri; order Siluriformes; family Bagridae; genus Hemibagrus; species Hemibagrus guttatus. The sequence goes on from JAUCMX010000001.1 coordinate 23,805,575, forward strand.
ACTCAAACCAATCCCCTCCTCCTCCGACTATAAGAAAGAACTTAAAAAAAAAAAAAAAAAAAAAAACACATCGGAAAACATTGCATGACTAGTATGTAAGGGTGAGCCAAATTTTTTTGGATTTGCTAACGTGCAGCCGTGACAGATAGTCATATGGAGTTCATTTGAGCGCTGCTGTAGGTATGCGAGAAATAGCATGGGGGAGGAAGTGCAAAGAGTCGGCCAAAGATCCACAGATTACCGAATTTCTAAGTCTGATCCAATGCGTTCTGTTGTTCTGGGAACAGCTGGCTGTTCTAGAAGCGCTTAAACAACAGACTGAAGAACCAAATGTGGCCCAAGAGTTGAGTTTTTCCAAAATATGGCATTGCTCAACTTTCCTGATGAGCCAAAACTGTCAGGTTGGATACCCCTCCTCCGCTAGAAAACCACACACACACACAGTCAGTGTAAATAAGACACACTCAGTGTCCAATTCACTACCTGGCTAAATGACACAGTGCACCTTTTACAGCTTGTCAAATGTAAAAATGGCCATTTCGCCACTCGGGCAAGTGGAGGGAGGGGAAAAGTCGTCTGGCACGTCAATACATCAACACCAACTACAAAGAGACGGACCAATGGGATGTATGCATAGCTGGCGCTGGTTTCAAATGTACAGCATTGACATCTTTCATAGTCAAACTTCAAGTCTAATATATGCAGTTTACACATTCAAGCAGAAACATAACATTTCTATTATTTCTAATTTAGGCAAGAATGCAAATGAAATATTTCAGCTGCCTTTCAGTCCCTGTGGAATGGAATGATCTTGTCAAGTAAGGTCATGTTCTTGATACATTTATGTTTAGTCTAGGGTAGGGTTTAGTCTAAAAGAATTCCTGATTAATACCGATTTATTTTCTATAACAGCACAGTAATGCCGGCTACAAGGTTTACGGTAGTGTGCTCATTTGAATAGATTCATTCATAGAAACTTATATGGTAGATGCTTCACATATTCCTAACAACAAAGAGATTTAAGACAGAGGAGTTAGCACTTTCTGGTTTGTAGGTTAACAGGAAAAGCTGTGTTTATATCTTACTTCCAGAGAGAAGAGGAAAAAAAGAAAGAAAAAAAAAAAAGAGACTGGTGAGCTATGACATAAGTGACAATAAGTGGAAATAACTTGTCTCATATGCATTCCACTTTAAATATAATTAACTATAACTGATTGAACTGTGGGGGGCACGATGGCTTAGTTGTTAGCACGTTTGCCTCACACCTCCAGGGTTGGGGGTTCGATTCCCGCCTCCGCCATGTGTGTGTGGAGTTTGCATGTTCTCCCCGTGCCTCGGGGGTTTCCTCCGGGTACTCCGGTTTCCTCCCCCAGTCCAAAGACATGCATTGTAGTTTGATTGGCATCTCTAAATTGTCCGTAGTGTGTGATTGGGTGAGTGAATTAGAGTGTGTGTGTGCCCTGCGATGGGTTGGCACTCCGTCCAGGGTGTATCCTGCCTTGATGCCCAATGATACCTGAGATAGGCACAGGCTCCCCGTGACCCGAGTGTAGATCGGATAAGCGGTAGACAATGAATGAATGAATGAACGAACGAACGAACTGTAACTCAAGTATAAGTATATCAAGAACAAGTATATGTAGCTTATTCATAAATGACTCTTTTGTGGTATAAGAGAAATAAAACACTAAAAGTATCAACTTCTGTTTCACTTCATGACGCTTCAGATATTTTCTTACAGCAGTACACTCGCAATCAAGTCTTTTTCCTTACATATTTAATGCAGAACATGAAAGCAGAACTTTTTGCTATCCACCAAAGTAAATGCACAATGCACTGGATGGCTAACACTAATAGTGCTAGGCTCTCTGACAGTTCCGTGATGGACATCAATTTGCAGAAATGTTATACCAAACACAGTTTTATGATAAAAAAAAAAGTAATGAAAATGCTGTTCTCTCTATAGTAAAAGGTATAGAGAGAGAGAGAGAGAGAGAGAGAGAGAGAGAGAGAGAGAGAGAGAGAGAGAGAGAGAGAGAGAGAGAGTCCCAACCCAAATCGCATACTTCCAACAAGGAATGATGCACTTATTCAACTGAAAAAACAGTTGGAACAGTGTGGAATGTGGGACACTTCATGCACTCAGTCACATACACTCAACTTTCCTTACAAAACAGAATGGGGCGGGGCTACCAGGAGAGGGTGGGGCTATCAAATACACTGGATGAGAATTTTTTTTAGATATTTTATTTTATCTAAAAAAAGAAAAAGAAAAGAAAAAAAAAAAAATTATATATATATATATATATATATATATATATATATATATATATATATATATATATATATATATATATATATATATATATATATATATATATATATATATATATATATATATATATATATATATATATATATTTATTTATTTATTTATTTTTTTTTTTTTACAAATCTCTTAAATTACCCTAAACTGTGTGATTTATTTATCATTTTAAAAACCTCACCATATTTGGCTACAGTCAGAATTCTGCTAAAGCTTGTACGTCATGAGTTTGAGGACAGTTGCCATCGACTGGGAAGCGGTTTATAATTCCAGCTGGTAAAAAACTGTTAGTGTTCCATTTGAGACGATACAATCAATTTTTTCTAAAAATCCATACAATAAATGCTAGTGTACATAGGGCAATATGTATAATAAGCCATTTGGAACAACTAAATTACTGACAATGTCAGGTTTAACAAAATGTGCTTACAAACTGCAGTAAAGATTTTAAAATATTGCTATGGTTAGATAAGGTAAGTAGTTTACTTCCCAACCATTAAATGCATAACATTTCTTCTCCTTTTTTACATTTTGCCTTCCAGTCCAGAGTCAGACTTGAATAAGTAAGATAAAAAGTCACACAAACACTAGATGGGCAAAAAAAAAAAAAAAAGTTAAAAAAGTATTTAAAAATTATGTCATTATTACTATCACTGTGCTGCATTGTGTCTTTTAAATATTGCTGATTTATGTGGATAGAGCTCAGAACAATGCCAAACACGGCCTGGAAACTGTCTACCTTGTGCTTCTTCAACTCGCTTTAAGAGCTCACACCTCAATACTTTATCATTTTACACTCTCAGCTGAGACACCAGACACTAAACATCGTTTTTCTCTTTGACTATTAAGATGATGAGCGTAGACGATCGAGAAGATGGAGAGGATCGGAAAAAGAATGGGGCAGAATGGAAGGAAAAAGAAACATGTGGGAGCTGAAATTCTCTGCAAGTGTCAGAGCAATGGCTGATGCCAAAAAAGCTAAGGCTTAAGCAAGGTCTGGAATCTGATTTCAGCAGAGAATCAAGGCAGGAAACACTGGTCCTCTAGGGGGAGGGGTGGGGGATTCATAGCCATGGAATTCATCCAAAATGTCCGTTCTACAAAGTTTCTCCTGAAAACATTTTCAAAGCCCACCTTTCTTTTTTCTCCCCCTCTCTCTCTCTCTTCTCGGTTACAAAACCTTGGTCAGCAGCATGGTCCACTAGCATGGCTCGCTCCATTCTCTGACTTGTTTGCTCGTCTGTGGAACCAGGAATCTGGCCAAAGAGCTTTGTCTGGACCGTATCGCGTTTCGCACTTGGGCTGGTGTCACCCTGTCACCAGTGAATGAAGGCCAATCAGAGGTAGGACCTTTGTGTCATCAGAAGGTCACAGTGGTTCAGCATAATAGCAATAGCACAGAGAAAAAAAGGGCCACTATCTCCATCTAGATCAGATAACTCCTACTTTTGAATAGAAGCCCAAGGGTCAAGATATACCACAGCACACTGATGCGTATCTGCTCCACCAGAAGGCTGGGGCTTGATTCTCGCACGTTACAGCTTGTATTCTGGCTGGAGGGGTTGCAGGATGGAGGAGTATTTGCAGTAAAAGAGGTCCTGGCCCTCCATTTTGTGACCTACACATGGGATTAATGGTGCCAGATGTGACCAATCAAGTCTATAAAAGAGCCAGGTCTGCTGTGAGCCCAACTCACAGCTGCAAACACAGCTGGACCATGCTTCTTTCTTCTCTTCACCTACACACACACACACACACACACACACACACACACACACACACACACACACACACACACCTTGCTTTCAGACAACGCCCTGAATGGCTTGCTTTGAATGCTCTGCTGGTGAAAAGTTACATGAAAAAAATTAAATAAGCAAAAATGGCTATTAGGTTGACTTTTTGCAGAGGATTTAGTGCTAAATTGCAGATAGCCTTTCCAGAGCCAATGGAAATAACATCAGGAAACTAGAAAGATGGAGGATTAACTCCCACTCGCTGGCAATGATACATGGTGTGATTCAAAGGCAGGATGTCTGCGTCGAGGCTGTAGATGATGGTGATGAGGTGAAAAGGTATCAGATTAAAAAACACAGCGTTTTCCTTTTCGGCTCTTATTATTATCTCTCATTATTATCCATCATTATTATTGACAGCTCGTACGTGCTACTTTGGTACGTCTGTGATTTCTATCAAAAAGCAGTACAATTACCTAAATGGAATTGGTAAATTACCTAAAATGGAATCCTGGTGCAGAAAAAAAAAATCCTGCACCTCATCGTGTTCTTCCGAATTATTAAAGGCATGACCCAGCTGGAGTTTCAGACTAAAGGTCACTGTCAAATTGTACGTGAGTAGAAAGTCTCTCCTGTTGGCAGAATGTGTTCACACACATGGAACGTTCTTAACGGCTTGTGTGAGGCATTTCTCGCATTTTTTTTTCCCGTGAGAGCTGACGCAGTTCCACCGGTGCCTCACAAGAGCGTCTCTGTTCAGGGTCTCTGAGAGAAGTTAGGCTTCGCTAGGCTCCAGGCAAGCATGAATGTGGGCATTTAAAAAAAAAAAAAAAAAACCTCCTGTGTACAGACCCAGTCTTAATTAAAACCCCATGTTTCAGCACACAGGGGGGTTGCACCCAGCATGCCACTGGTGACTGGTGAAGATCACATGCTATAAACAAAACAAACCCAAGATTTTTTTTTTTTAAACTCTCTAAGCTAAGGGTATACTAATCACATAATGAGCGATAGAACCATGCTCACAAACACAAACTTTGTCCCTGCTCTTCTCATTAGACTTCTTAAAGATTCCACTTTCCTAAACTCGCAGAAAACAGCTGCAGCTCTGTGTGTGTGTGTGTGTATGTGTGTGTGTGTGTGTGTGTATGAACACTTCCTAAGCTGCATTCTGATACAGTATTAATGGATTTAGGACAGGAAGGGGGCCTTGAAAAGGCCTAACAAGAGTGCTATTCAAGTCTTTGATTGGGCTGTTACCCCAATGGCACAGTAAAAGTCTGGCTGAGATCTTAAGTCCACAAACATACACACAGCATGTCAATAACAGCAACTGACTAAGAATAAATTTTTTTTTTTAAATGATCAGTCAGCGCACTTCTCGGATGTACATGAGCTTCATGTGTGCCAAGACGCTGGTGGTTATCAGCGTAAATCTTCTGGGAAAAGACATGCACATGGATAAAATTACATTGCATGCCAACATGCCACAGTTGCCTCTTAGATATCTCTTGGTTTTAGAGTGCTCCTGACTGCAGCTTGGGCTTCACTTGTTTGTAATTTATAATTGTGACATATCACACACCTCAGAACCATGATACGACAACGAGAGTGAAGGGAAAAAAAAATCCACAAACATGGAGCTACTTCCTTACACCTTAAATTTATTTCTTTGAAAATCCAACTACTTGATGCATTTGAAAAGTCTTTTTTTTTTACCCATTTCTGCAAATTTCAGGCTTAACAGTTACGTTCTGTCTTTTAATTAAAGCTGACACTACGACAGTTAATGTGTAGACAACTGCAGGGAGAAAATGGATATGAAGGGGGGGGGGGTGTAGTAGACAAAAAGAGGGTGGCTTTAGCAGAGGACAATGCTTTTCTCTGGTTAAAAGATGGAATCTGAAAAGCAATGACCTTTGCTTCAACCGTGTAACCCTAGTTCAAGTGACACCACAAGACTTTGCTGACTATTTAAACATCTCGAGTACACGATAATGGTAAACATTACAAGAGGGCAGCGATAAAGCACAAACTTTCGACTGAAGGAGGCACTAAAGAGGAAGGTTGGATCACTTCCCTTAATGATACATCTCATCCTGCAGTCTGACTCGAAATGTTATGGAGTTAGGGGCCTCTTTAATCATAAAATAAATTTCACAGAGCCCCTTAGCACTGATTTATATTTACAAGCATAATCCAAATGATAAATATTAGGCTTATAATTGAACTGCATACAGGATTATTACAGCAATTTATCAGAGCTATAAATCAATTAGAAAACATGAGATCCAAATTGACATTTAAATTTAAAGGACAACTATTATAAAATTATTTATGAAATAATTCTAATTTATAATTATTATATTATAATTATAATTAATTATATTATAATTAATTATTATATTATATTTTGATTATTTGTTTAATTTTATACTAAATCCATTTTATAATGAGAATTAATCTCCTGGTTACACAATTGCACTTTTAGGCCATATAATACACAGTAACCTATTTATTTATTTATTATTAAAAAAAAAAAAAAAGATTTATTTTTATCCAGTGTCACCCAGATGAGGACTGTAGAGTCTGCTTCCTCTCCAGGTTTCTTCCTCATATCATCTTAGAGATTTTTTTTCCCTTGAGACCATCACCTCTGTCTTGCTCATTAGGGGTAAATTGAAATGTGAAATTTCTCACTGATATCCCGAATTTGAATGTTGTTATTGCTCTTCTTTTGGCTGCTCCATGTTTGGGGTTGCCACAGCGGATCATTTGGTCTGCATGTTTCAATTTGGCACAGGTTTTACGCCGGATGCCCTTCCTGACGCAACCCTCCCATTTAATCCGGGCTTGGGACCGGCACTGAGAGTTAACTCTTCAGCGGCTGGGCTAGCACCCTGCCCGAAAAAATCGAACATGGGTCATGGCAATGAGAGCGCAGGATCCTGCCGCTGGACTACCAGGAGGCTGATATCCTGAATTTGAATATTCTCTACATAATTAAACTACTTTGTGACATTTCCATTATTAAAAATGCTGTGCAAATGAAATTGAATTGAACTGAAAACAGGCTAATAATCAGACTCAAAAGTAGAGGAAAAAAAGCTGGGAATTGTGATTTACTTCAGTTAAAATAATAATAAATAAACTTAGTTGTGCTTCAAGAACCACACCGAAAAGCTAGACAGACGTAAAGATAACAGGATGTTAGCCGTTATATAACTTTTCTCTAAGTGAGCTTCATAAGTCTGTAGTAATCTGTGCTGATAATGTACATGAATCTGGACCATGCAGCGGAGGAGGAGGTAACATCAACATCTACAAATCCCTCAAGCTTGTGTAATAAATTTTGCATCCTTTGACCTTGTATCATTTTTTTTTTTTACAAAATATATTCGCATATAAATTCTTATTTTTGAGGAGTTACCACTTCCCGTTCATGGCACACACAGTCTGTAAGAAATCTGAAGAATCTCCTGAGTTTCTGCTTTAATTAACTCAATAAAAAGAAGCCAATATGAAATAATTAATGTTGTTGTGCCGTCACTGATGCCAAAGACAACATCTGCTTCCTCTATTAAGGTTAAAAAAAAGTAGGAAAATACAGTGGAGGACAATTCAGCTTGGAGAATACATAAATCAAGAACACAGTGCAATAAGTGTATTTCCTTTTAAGAAATGCACTCATGTTTCCCTAATAACTTACGGAACATGAACACAGATGGAAGCATGTCTTGTCTGCTAATGAAATTAGCAAAGGATCATCTGTGAGCACTGGTAGAAATGATTTATCACCTCGTTCATTTTGGTAATGAGGCAGTCACAAGCTTAGACGTGATCTTATACACGATTCATCAGCTTACCTAAAACAAATCTAAATCTTAGATTAATGCCGTCTGTAAGGAAGTTCAACATATAAGGTCATTGTAGGCTTGGAGGAAATGGAAAAAAATTAAAAGGTGTGTGGTCTGTAGTCTGTTGAATCGGTCTTAAAAAAAAGCACACCAGGTTCACTAAAACTCTTCATTTCTGACCAACGGTGCCTTCCATTGGACGTTTCCAGCTCGTGGAAAGGCACAATAAGATTTATGGCCAAGTCCCACCTTCTGCAGTAAGCAGGCAACATGTGTTGGCAATTTGCAGGCAGTTGATGTTGATTAGTGTGGGCATGACATCTCTGGACCTCAGCTGTGGCTATGTACATGGGGACATGTCCCCTCAATTAGCTGTAGCATGTTACCAGATCAGGATTTACAAGACCTCCAGAAACACCTAACAGTAGGTAGGGGGGTTGTTCTGGGGATTGGGGTGTGTGGAGAAAGAAGAGGGAACATTATCTAAATTTGCAAAACGTGTGTGCATGTATAATTTATATATATATATATACACACATATATATACACATATATATATATATACATATATATATACACATATATATATACATATATATATACATATATATATATATATATATATATATATATATATATATATATATACATACATATATACATACATATATACATATATATATATATATGAGAATGAAAAATGAAACCAGAGAGGGGAGAAGTGTGTGTGTGTGTGTGTATGTGTATGTGTATGTGTATGTGTGTGTATATATATATATATATATATATATATATATATATATATATATATATATATATATATATATATATATATATATATATATATATATATATATATATATATATATATACATATATATACATATACATATACATACACACACACATACACATACACATACACATACACATACACACACACACTTCTCCCCTCTCTGGTTTCATTTTTTCCCCATTGCAATTTATATTACCATTTTTCTTATAAAATTAAACTAACAAATCTTAAACAAATAATTTCCAGTGTCTTGTTCGATAAATCCCACTACCACCCTAAATTTTAAAATTGTCTTACACAATATTTGCTCTAACCCCTACCCCAACTATTAGCTAAAAAACAGAGTCACAAATCAAAAGCTAACTAAAAGGATGAGGTCCCACCCTGTTCTCCAGCCTCGGTTATAAAAACCGCTGGAAAATGGACTGGGATTTGAGTTTATTGTATAATATATGCTGTGCGGGAGATAAGCGGTCACACTGAAGTACGAGCCCAACTCCCAAGGCGATAACGTCACATTAAGTCATTTGCTGCTCTGAGTTTTCCTCCCACCGGCCTTATTTCTTTTCCCCTGCATGACACCTAGTCCTCCAAGTTTCATTGCTGAATTTGGATGATTTGATAAACTCCGTCTGACATCTCGACTGATGCCTGACGTTTGACAAAATGAACGCATTACTGAGCGCTCTGCTTTCTATCCAGCTGTTTGCGTGAGCTTGTGCACTAGTAGCTAATATCATGCGAAGCTTCTTTAGTGCTGCACATCAAACAGAGCCGCTGTTTCCCACCGGGGCTCCACTTGGCTCTGAAGTAGACCCAGTCCCAGTTGGCCCACTCTTCCTTTTAAATCATTTCCTCTTTGGAGAACACCATCCCAGTCCATTGGGATCAGACTAAACAAAGTTACATACCGTGAAATGTTCCAAAAATGGCACCCTGCTACCCCAGCCTCCATTTCAACACAAGTAAAAAGAAATACTCAGAATTCAAATGAAAACAGAAGAAAACTTTTTGCAATTACATTCTGGGATTTAGTTCATATCTCTCATGCTATCGAGCACGATTGCTTGGGCTAATGAGTGGCCCTCTTACTCCGAACAAGCCCTGCTCTTTCTATGGTTCTTAAATCTCCACTGATGGACAGATAGCATGAAGGTCAACCTCAAAGAATAGAGTCTCCATAGAAGAATGCGAAGAATGAATCTCACCAAAGCTTTGGACAGAGAGGCTATCTGTGAATTAAAACAAGTCTGGCACAAAGGTCTACATGTTTGACCTGTCGATTTCTTCTTCTCGAAACGTAACTATGAAAGATCACTTCCAAGCAAACTTGGTCTGTATGTTGTAAATAAGTTTGTAAACAAACTTGTATACAGTTAACACCAAAGTTCACTTGTGGTTTTGTCCAAGTTATCTGCATAAGGAGGAAATGTAAAAATAAAAATAAAACTTCAAACAATAAAACTGGAAAGCACCAACAAGTTGACCAAGAGGTCTCGCATCATGGTGCACTTTTCAACACCACAATGTGAGAACTATATCCATCAGATACCTACATCTCATGGGCAGTCAGTTCATTTAGCTCCTCAAACAAACTGGTGTTAATGCAAAAAAAACCATTAAATAATACTCTCATATATGACCAGTAAGCTAAGTGTAAGGTCACTTCACTTGAGAATGACATTTAAACATTTATCCCTACAACATACGTTTAGCAAAACGTCTTCTAGCCCTAACCCTAGCAACAACAGTTTTGACCTTCTAAAAATATAAACTGTTTCTTACAACTTTGAACTGAGGCTCTGCAAAATGGTGGCTTACACTCCACTGTACAGCAGGTTGGCTGGAGTTAGTTGGCACTGTGCAGGCATCATCTCCTGGCTGTAGGTGGTCCATTGTGTTGCTGACTAGCGTCTGTCATTGAGGTAACATCGGACCACACAACCTGCCGAATTCAGCCGAGCCTGACGTTGAGCAGCCGCTTCAGAACTGAACCTGATATGCTTGGATTAGCTCAGCAGAAAAAAAAAGGTTGGGCAAGGAACAGGAAAACCCATAACCACTTGAGGGAAAAATGTCGAAATGTTAGAAATAATGCAACAGAGTCAAGAGAATAGAATACATTTCACACTTAATTTATAGGAATATCTGTTTGAAATGTCTGGCTCTGGCTGTAGGTTAATATTTTTTTTATTCAATTACTGGTATTGCATTTACAGGTGGTCTGTTATATATGAAACAGTTATTTGCAATCTCCCTGCCTATTTCTGGCCTTCATGAGCAGCAAGGTGTAGCTCTAATTTATAGCTCCAGGGTCGCTTCCAGGTTCACCTGCCATCATGCCAGAAGAAGGACTAGATATACCAACTGGTCCGAATCAGTGTGTGTATGTGCGTATGTGTGTGTGCATGATCGACCCGGCTTTTCCAGTATAAACTATTTCCAGCATGACTCTCACCACGATAATGCAGTTATTTGAAGGTCAACAATGTTTTGGACATTAACTCAACTTAAATACTTACCACTTGCATTTTGCTTCTTTGATATTGATGTTTTAAATAAAAAAAATAAAAAAATAAAAAAAATCGATGTACTGATCAACTCGATACACCATTGTGTCTTTCTTTCTTTTCTAACCACTATTACACCTTCTATGTCCTCACATTTATTCACATTTCCACACCCATTAGAAGAGCAGCCAAGTAACCAAGCACCCAGTCTCAGCTGTCACATCTATGAACCACTGGCTGAATTTCTGATGCATATGGCACACAAAATGAGTGTTAAAGACATCATCTGATTATACAGGACTTCCAGGAGACGTGAGTGTTGCTTTTTTTTTCCAGGTCCGCCTGGAAACAAAGCTGTTGGGACACTACTTTCCTTATAGAAAAAAGGAAGCTGTTGTATTTACAACTGTGACAATGAGCTCTGGTGAGGTCTTGCCATATAACTGCTGGATTTTCCAAATGATGTGAACCTCATGGTATAGACTCATTCATTTGACGACTTTCTTAAATGAACAAACTGTGTTTATTTGCTGGTCTGTTTTTGAAGAGACAATGAATTTACAGTTTCCCACCCCTAAACCTGACACTGAACAAAACAAACTGTGATCGTCTGCTTTACATGTCAGTCAAAAGACCTCTTGGGTGCACCATGGCCAATAAAAGCTGCTATAGAGTCCAGACCTTCTGCCATCACTCTGAAGCTCTGGCCATGTCAGACTACCAAGCACCATTAAAAATGTAAAACTTGGTTAAGTTTAATAGCTACTCATTATAAACTCCTGAACACAAGTTAACCTAGTAGAAGTTGCTTTCGGCTGCTCCCTGTTCAGGGTCGCCACAGCGGACCAACTGGTCTGCACAACAACTTGGTAAATGTTTTATGCCGGATGCCCTTCCTGACACAACCCTCCCATTTTTCCGGGCTCGGGACCGGCACTGCATCTAGTGGCTGGGGTTGAGGGCATTGGCTGGGAATCTAACCCAGGCCTTCCGCATGACAGGCGAGAAACCTACCACTGAGCCACCAATGCCCCACAAGTTAACCTAGCAGTATGGAGTATAAATAAAAAAAAAATAAATAAATAAATTTTTTACATATATATATATATATATATATATATATTATATATATATATATATATATATATATATATATATATATATATATATATATATATATATTATATATATAATATATATATATATATATAAATATATATAAATAAATCAATCTGCTATAAATAAACAAATAAATCATCAATCTGCACTTACACCTCTAACTCTTTGTACTTTGCTCCTCTATCACTTAATTAAAAATCCTGTACGGTAGCAGTACATGTATTGTCCTCTCTTTGCTCAGAATTTGTCATTTGTAAGTCATTTTGGATAAAAGTGTCTGCTAAATGGAAAAATGTAGATGCATCTGTTCATGGGAAACTAAACAGGAGACAACATTTCTTTTCAACACCCTCACTTCACTTTTACACCGTGTTAGTATATGGTCTTTGTGTTGCAGGTACATTACAGCATAGTAATGAATTTCTACACAAATCCCAGCTTGTTAGGATGTTGGGGGTCAGAGTGCAGAGTCAGCCATGATACAGCACCGCAGGGTTGAGAGCCTGGCTCAAAGGGGCCCAACAGTGCTGGGGCTAGAAGCATCAACTTTCTGATCAGTGACCCAGAGACACTGTTGAAACTTTACTCACAACGTACAAGTTTACTAGCAAACTCCCAGCAAAACTGTAGTGGATTTAAAAAGCATAATGATTTTTAATGAGTTTCATCAGGAAAAAACGTTGTCTGAAATTTTATCATATAGACAATCTCAGAAAAGTGTCTCTGAAAAAAATCTGACACAATCAGATGCCAAGGCCAATATTATACACTTTCATATTGCACTCTTCCTTACCAAAACGGTTTCATCCGAAGCAATGTGGGGTTATAGAGAAAAGTCTTCCAGTGTTAATTCTTCCATTCTAAGCTGACTCTGGCATTTGATGAATTCACTACAATTCGTTACATCTGTATATCTACAAATGATAGAGGCATAATCAAGTCGAACACACTCAGCAAATCACAAGCTCCATTTTTTACAGACTTTAAGCAGCTTGCTTAATTTATCCTGTCAGAGCCAGGGAGTATTTTGTTTCATTAGTCACAAGTCTATGCCTCAGAAAAACCCGCTGATAAGAGTATGAGTGAGTGTGTGCGCGTGCAATCTGTTACCACCGGCTTTCATTAAAAAAAACTCCCCAAAGATGCACGCTGTTGTAATTTCTTAGCTGCTTCACGGCAGCCTTTGTGCCAAAAGCTTGCCAGGGTGCCTTCAACTCACTCCCCTACTCCTTCTCCCTCCCTCCCTTGTTCTCCCTCTGCTTTGGCAGAGTTGCAACTTTTACAAGTTCTTGGTAATCAATTAGCGATAAGTCTGTAGAATGAATGAGGCAGAGACGGAGAAGTACATTTAAAAAGACTATAAAGAGCAACAATGAAGTACTGAGACAGGAAAGAAACAGATAACCAATCACCCGTGAATGTCGAATGCAACCTTGCTTTCACAGGAACAGCAAAAACAGATGATCACAGAGGAGAGGTTGAAGGAAAGAGAAAGAGAGAGAGTGATGAGAGAGAGAGAGAGAGAGAGAGAGAGAGAGAGAGAGAGAGAGAGAGAGAGAGAGAGAGAGAGAGAGAGAGAGAGAGAGAGAATGTCACCTAACGTTTGTGAGCTACATTTAAGACAAAATTATTCCAAATTCAAGATGAAACTTGGGAGTTTTTTGGGATTTTTGTACTTGAATTGGCAAAATTGCAAGCACAGGATTCTTTTAAACTATCACCAGTGAAAACACATATGTAATGACTTTGTGACAGCCGACATCTTGGTTCAAATCTATGGAAATTTTGGAAAAACAAACTTCTTAGAATATTGCCTAGTGTGCATGATTTTGCGTTAATTCTGAGTTCATAAAAGCGTGATATCCTGCAGTGAATGGCTTTTAATTCTACAACTCGCCCCACTTTAGATGCATGTATGAGGTTATGTGAATGTGTGACGCTATGAATCCGTAATTTCCACATGTTCCGATCAAGAAGTAAAATATAACGTTTACACATGTCTAATTCTCAGCAGCGCCATAGGCAAATTTAAACTGAGCAACTCTGATTTGTATGTAATACCAAAGTAATTGCAAAAGTAAGTGTAACCTGGAAATATATAGTATACACTATATACACACACATATTCTTGCACATTTAATCCAAAACTAAGGTGAATAATGCTGGAACATGCTCTTCAACATAAATGTAGAATAAATTACAAGTATGAATATATTTCAATGATAAGTACTTGCAATTTAAAAACTTTTCAATCAAAATCAGACCATTGTTCGATGCTTTAAACAAACAGGGGCCCTTAGAATAGAAGTTTCTTACAATGTTAGGTATCCGCAGTTAATTTTTAGTTAGTTCTTCAGACTTAATATTTAGTGCAGGCTCCTCTTCTGTTAGACTTCAGGCTAAGATGAGGTATATACACACCAGAGCAGAAAGCATTTTTTCCTTCGGGAGTCATAGCTCATTAATCTTACAAACACCATTCAGAGGTTGAGTGAGCAAGGGAAAGATCTGAACCTGAGAGAGAGAGAGAGAGAGAGAGAGAGAGAGAGAGAGAGAGAGAGAGAGAGAGATGTCTAAAATGTCAGCTAAAAACTCAAGTGAAACAGAGGAGGAAAAAAAATTAGAGACATGTCTTTTTAAAAAAGAAGCTGCAATGAAGATGCTCAGCCCCTCGCTGGTTGGGAATAGGACTAGGTCAAGGTTGGAGTCAGAAGTCTGGATCCCTAAGGGTCATAAATCATGTCATCTAAATCACAGAGTGCACGTCTCCTCTAGTTTGCCGTCTGACAGCTAGAGCCAGATTAGGTCCAACAGGAGCCCTGAATGAAACCTCGCCACCCTCGCTCCTTAACAAGCGCAGCTACTCCCCATGCCAGTCTGTGGCTTTCTATCTAATTTGTTCTCTGATGAATGAGCTAGTCTGACCACAAAAGCAGAAAAGTTTCCAGTAATTGCAGTTGTACAGTTTGGACTTACTTGCAGTCACAGCGGTATTTCTGGGCTTCTGGTGATCTAATTCTGTGAAAATATATGGCCATGTGGATTATATGTTCGACAGAAACTACTCTCGGGGATGTAAGTAGTGGAGGTAGCCGCAGAGTGACAGAATTGAGTCGAAGTTATGGATTTGAGGAGCTGTTAGGAAAATATCAAATTCCGAGTTTGATCCAGATGTGAATTTGTGGGTCAATAAGAGGTATTTTGCTTCAGCCCTGGCATGAAGGATGACAGATTTCAGACGCAAATACTGTAAAACTGTTTTCCAGCTTCACTTAACCCAAATAAAAACCTCAAACAGGACCAAAGGGTGAGCCCCCAAGCCACAGCTCCCAACTTAGACAGCTTGACGGAGATAGGGAGTATTTTGCCTTATTAGCCATAAGTCTATGCCTCAGACACACACAGAGAGAGAGAGAGAGAGAGAGAGAGAGAAAGAAGTATGCATATATTTGTAAAACTCTTTAAAGAGCGTGTTAAAAAGAAATTCTTGTAAAACTTGTAAAATTTCTAAATCCATTAATCCCAGTATGAAATGAAACTATAGCAAAACACCAATATTTCCAAATATCTTACTATAACACTCGTTTTTCATTAGTACTGCTTTTGGCTGCTCCCTGTTCGGGGTCGCCACAACGGACCAACTGGTCCACACAACAACTTGGCAAATGTTTTATGCCGAATGCCCTTCCTGACGCAACCCTCCCATTTTTCCGGGCTTGGGACCGGCACTGTATCCAGTGGCTGGGGTTGAGGCATTGGCTGGGAATCGAATCCGGGCCTTCCACATGATAGGCGAGAAACCTACCACTGAGCCACCAATGCCCCCTCGTTTTTCATTAGTACTATCAAATCATAAAGACATCTTCAGTCACAGGAGTTCCGTGTGGAAAAGGCTCCTAACTCCATTGCACTGCATTGGATGAAGTCCTGAAAAATTTCACAGCCTGTGTGAAATTAAACCCACATTTCACACTCAGTGTACCGCAGTTCACATGGTAGACTGGTAAACCTTGCTCCTTTAATGACCCTCAGCTGCATTATCGTCTTCAGGAGAGAGGAGTCATCACAATGATAATAAGAGCAGTACACACACAAGCTGTTGAATCACAATTTTTCGCACTCATAAGCGTGACCATTATGAGGAGTTACTGCCAGGTGCTAGCATATACACTTAAGTACTATTCAGTTGGGATATGCTTGTCATACACAGATGCTAATATTGCAGGAGCATATCTGAAACAATGATGACTAATTCACAGGGGATATGGAAGAAAAGGAAAGTCTTAACTTCACATGAGCCATATACAGTGCATATATATTTAATATAACCTGATTGTTTTGACCTTTATTACAACTGCTTGTTGTGCGAGTTGTACTAAAATACAAGTT
Source organism: Hemibagrus guttatus (assembly GCA_033459395.1). NCBI lineage: Eukaryota > Metazoa > Chordata > Actinopteri > Siluriformes > Bagridae > Hemibagrus > Hemibagrus guttatus. Next base: position 23,822,308 of record JAUCMX010000001.1, read on the forward strand.
GTCTGTAACATGTCTACAACTACATGACACCCAGTACCTCAGCCAGATTTCTGCACAGCACATATTACACATCTCTGCTTTATTCATAATAGTTGTAGTGCTGTTCCTATACAGATTCATCTAAATATAGTATCCTCAGTCCTGATCTAGAACCTGATTGAAAACCTCTGGAAAAAATCCTTGCCAACAAAGATATTGCTGAGAAAATCACTTCCAGTTCCCGAACTATGGAGGAAATTAATAGAAGGGTGGACCAAGACATGCCAGAGAAATGTGGAAAATTAGTGATGTCCTGCAAGTCATTCAGAGAAATGGCATCTACATGACCTACCAATTTGACAGCCACTAGATCCCTGAAGGTGTGCTGTGGTATCTGGCACCAAGAGGTTAGCAGCAGATCCTTTAAGTCCTGCAAGTTGGATTGGACTTGTTTGTTTAGCACAAACAAGTCGATTGAATTGAGATCTGGGGAATTTCAATCAACACCTCAAACTTCTTGTTGTGCTCATCAAACCATTTCTGAACCATTTTTGCTTTTGTGGCACGGTGCATTATCCTGGTGAAAGAGGCCACAGCCATCAGGGAACACCGTTTCCATGAAAGGGTGTACATGGTCTGCAACAATGCTTAGGTAGGTGGTACGTGTCAAAGTAACATCCACATGGATGGCAGGACCCAAGGTTTCCCAGCAGAACATTGCCCAAAGCATGAAACTGCCTCCACCGGCTGGCCTTCTTCCCATAGTGTATCCTGGTGCCACGTGTTCCCCAGGTAAGCGACACACACGCACCCGGCCTTCCACGTGATTTGAAAGAAAACGTGACTCATCAGACCAGGCCACCTTCTTCCAGTTCTGATGCTCACGTGCCCATATATATATTTTGGACAAAGACATTCGATGAAGCATTTTACTACACGTTATGCTCTAAAGCTCTTTATGGTTGTGTATGTGAGAAATAAAATTTTAATTTAAATTATATACAGGATTTATATCCATCCTAGGACCTCATGTTCGGTCAGACATCAGGGTTTTTTTTTTTTTTTTTAACTTCATGTATTAAACTCAGTCAGCACTTGGTTTCAGTGGCAGGCAAACAGAAAACAGTGCTTCCTAGTCAGCTCTATCCACAGGATATGATGGACTCTTTATCAGCATGTAAGTAGATGGGACTAAGACAGCAGTACAACAGCACACCAAAACACAAGATGCAAAGAGATATAAAGAGCTGTCAATAAAACTGAGCCTTGAGCACTGACTTTCCAAAACATGCAATCTAACTAAACAAATAATATAAAGAACACACACCAGGCTTGCTAAAATGTGCAGAGTTAAAATAGAGACTTGAGGTTGTCATTTGTTGAAATGCCTGCAAAATTAAGCTATGTAAATAAACCAAACAAACAACACAGTTGTTCTGGGCAAACTAAATCTAAAACAACAAGACCTTACATGGCGGTGTTAATCTCACATCAAGGACCAGGGAATTCCATTTTCAAGCAAAACAATCGGCAAGATCACAGTCTAAAGACGTTTTGGTGTGCGTGTGTCCTCACACCATAACAATTTTCAATTGTTTTGACTGTGCTGAAGCATGCAGCTACAAGCTCTTTTGATTTCTAAGACAAAGAACAGACAATAAAGGAGGTTTCTCCTAAAAACATCCATATTAAAACTATCCTTGCTGAAAGGATAAAATGCACTACCTCGGTTATGCGGCACATCTGCCACCTGGAGATAAAGGAAACAGAAAAGTTTGGGGTGAAATCGAGCTCCACTCAATATTACTCCATCTCCCCGGTTTCCCCCCTTATGCGTAATTTCAGAACGTAGCCAAACATGTGGTTCTCATTTTCTGAGCTTTACTCAAGTGATAATGCCTGAAAATATTATTGCATGAATGGCTTACAGCCACTCTTGGAATCAAACAGGAAACCGTAGTGAAATGGAATAAGGGCAGACGGAGTGAGGGCACATGCTGTATGTACTTCCACATATCTACATCAAACAGGCTCATAGCACTGATCTGTAACATGCACATGACCTTTTTGGTCCCAGGGGGTAAATAAAGTCTAACATGCCTCAAAGCATGTTCATCCACACATGTGTTTGCTAGACGTAGTTCCTGAGTTCAATGCATGATATTTACAAAATGTTCACACATTAGGAACTTTGGACCTGAAGAAGACTTCAAACTACTCACACACTAATCAAAACCAGTCCCACGAATATGAATGCGCAAACACTTACACACACCAATTTCTGAAACAGCTACACAGAGTACATAATGGATCAAACTTCAATTCAAATTCACTTGTATAGCACTTTTTATAACAGACATTGTCGCAAAGCAGCTTCACAGAAATCTATGAAATCAGGAAATAAATGATCAATTTAAAAGCATGCCCAAGGTGATGGTGGTTAAAAAAAACAAAACAAAAACCTTTGAGATAATATGAGGAAAAAATCTTGTTAAAAACCAGACTCAAACAAGAACCCATTCTCATCGGAATTCATTCTAGTTATAGCATGAAATTATGAACTGTTCACTGATGGAGACTTGAATGCAAAACTGATCAATTGGAGTCACAAATCCAACTGCAGTGTTTCTAAATGGCAGCATCCACCACAATCCCATGCGGGATAATCCTCAGCAGCGATCAGCTTCTAAGTGATGAGACTCCAACTAGAAGTAGGGCATTAGGATGGATCAGACAAGCGAGGGAGAGCAGGCTACTCTTTGGTTCTAATATAAAAGTTATTTTTCATCATCATGGTCATCCTTTCATACCCTGCAAGTTACTTTTCTCTCTTAAACCAATCATATACTTTTATTTCTTCATGTATCCCATGTATATTCGTGCAAAACTTAACCCTTTGTAGTACTCTGAGGTAAGCTTGGATAAACTCGGCCTCGCCAAAAAGTATTTTGAAGAAATAAATATTTGCTTGGGAAGATTCGAATGTTGGTATTACCAACAAACCACAAACTGAACAAATATAATATTCCATAGTTTATACTCCATGTTTTAGTATTAAAAATTTTATGTTATAATGAAATATATAATATTATATATAATAATATTCCAGATTACAACAAAGCCTCCTGGTGGTCCAGCGGCAGGATCAGCGGCGCTCTCGTTGCCGCGGCCCGGGTTCAATTCCTGTGCCAAATTGAAACATGCAGACTAAATGATCCGCTGTGGCGACCCCAAAACAGGGAGCAGCTGAAAGGATGACAACATTCAAGATTACAACAAACCAAATATAAGATTACAAAAAACAAGTTCTAGACATTTTTACAAGTAATAGCTTATAATATTAGCAGATAATTTAGCTAATTTTAAGCATTTGTTTTCAGAAAGAAGCAAAATGATCTGCCATTAGAACAGTAAAATGTAAAGCTTAAAATGCATTTTTTTAAAATTCATTTCAGATTTAGTTCATTGTGATCTTATAATGGGAAATAGATAAAATCTGACTTCAGGATATTTTCACTTAAGACATCAATTTCTGCAGTGTGCAAGAAACTATCAGAGGAGAAAAAACAGAATTGTTGCACAAGAGCAGCTCTGTCTGGGAAACGTTTAAGGCAGCTAGCATATCTTAACACAGAAAACAGCAGCTGTTACCCTGATATAGCAGTGGAGTGGAGGGGACAGTCGAGTTCAGCATTTCTTCTCTCTCCCTCGCTCTCTTCTCACGCAAGCCAAACCAGAGAAGACCCTTTGTTTATTTCAAATTTCCCGAGAACTCATTAGCATTGATATTAGCACAACAAACTTATGTGAGATTTAGACACTGGATACCTGTCGTCTTCCCTTCATTTCATAAAAAGGACTTTCATTGCTATTCAAGGCACGTGACATGTGCTTTCCTTACAGCTTACATGCACTTTATGTTAGGCTAAACATCATTTAGGCATCTGTAAAGTGAAATTCTTTCACTCACATGTTACGTTCACTTCTCCCTAGATAACTTGCCTAGACAGAATGAGGCTAGATGAAGACACATCACAGAAAAGCAACCCTGATCTCTCACATAAATCAGAAGGATGCCTTCAATGCTAGCCATTGCAAATCAAAGAGAGGAGGATAGCTGTGCAGAGGGAGCAGAGTCTCCTCTAGTCCACAAAGGAACGCTTGTCAGGCTGCCAGTACAGTCCGAAACTTGATGCCTGGCTGCAGATGTGCTGTGGTTTATTTAACATCACCTACCTTGTCTGACAGAACTTGCACTAAAGCCACCCCTGCTGTACCCGAGCCCTTTCACACAAACCCTGCTGAGATAAACGACCATCTCTTCTGGCCTCATCCGTTTCATCTCCAGCCTTGTGTTTCCGCCACCTCTCCACAGATTAAGTCCACCATCTTTGAAATGAGTTGAGCTCCACAATGGGTGGCTGTCTTTAGTTTCAGTGGGAAGCCAGACAGGTATGCTCTCGGAGAATGAAGACTTGAACGGATGAACATCTCCTCCTTAAGTGAAGCTACAATACTCAATACTCCATTTTCTTGTTACTCTGTATGTCAGTGGTTACATCTGGAATCCCTCACAAGCCAGGCCAAGTTCAGAGAACAAAACAGTCAAACAAAGCAGTTATGGTTAACACTTTGTACTGAATTAACTTGACTTGAAAAAAGGGGCACATGTGATTTAAACAGATATTCAGACATTCATAAGAGTTTTTTAGCTTTTAGCGTTCTTCCACAATTCCACATAATATGCAATATTTGATTATACAGTAATGTAATCCAAGTAAGCAATGCGTGTTACACAATGTTTTAATTTCAATTCAATTTGATTTGAAGAGCACTTTTAAAAATAGATCCAGTCACAAAGCAGCTTTACAAAGTCCAGGATGGTGATATAAAGGGTCTCACAACAGTCACCATACACAGGAGAAATAAACCCTTTTTTTTTTTTAAAGCAAAACTCCTTTAAAAAAAATTTTCATACTTATTTTCCACCCATCCATAGCTGTCTATCACTATCCAACTATCCATAGCTATCTATTCATCCATTTATCTACATCCATGTATCTATATCCAACCATCTATCTCTAACCATCCTATACATGAATCTTTACCTATCCATCTTTATTTATCCATTCTTTCAGATTTCCATGAAGTGTTGTGAAACACCTGAGTAGTGGATGTCCATATACATCCAATGAGGAAGGCACAGCTTACACGGTGCTGGGACACACAGTCCCCTATGTAAGGAGACTTTTTGGAAAACCCTGTGGATCCCTAATAAGCAAGCTGGAGGGGACAGGATAGAGATCCTTAAAAGAACCAGACTCAAAAGGGAGTTCTTTTGAAGAATATTCTTTAAAATTATAACCGATAACAGGGGAAAACCCTATTCATTTAAAAGCCTAAAACTTTCAAGGTTCTCTCTAGAATTCAATTCTGTTTCTTTCAGAAAGAGACAAATCCCTTTAAAATAAGCATCCAAAAAAACCACTGAATCTGAACAGCTAACTGCATGCATCATCTTTTTTATTATGTTGACATTATACCACTGCCTGTAGATCAGAACATCTTAGTGGTTGCTCCCTGGAAAGTCCTTAAATGCCAGTTTTCTCTACCACAGTTTGTGCTTTAGAGTCAGTAGTGTTGGAGGCAGAATAAATTTACTACTTTACTGTAGTAAATTTAAAGTAGTAATTAAATACTGAGGTTGTGCTCTATTAATGGTCAGTTCTAGTGAATCTGTTGAATCCAAACCAAACATGCATCCAGGCTCGCTTATCTTATGGCCGACGTCAGGCTACCAAATTCTCCAGTTTAGGCAGGAAATCCCGAATCAGAGAAGGTGAATGTGAAAGGCATTACATCTCTCTCTCTCTCTGGAGGTCAGGGGCAGGACACAGAGGGAGTCTACAGTAAACAGAGCTACCTAAGGAACATTGTTTTCTATTTTCACACATCTGCATGAAAACGGCACAAAGCAGACACTGGTTCCACTTTGTTTGGATTGCGAAGGACTGCTTATTTAAACGGCTGCTGGAGAAAAAGCAATGGAATGGGGGATGAAGGTTGGTATTAAGAGGCGGCATAGAATGATTGAGGCATACATCCAAAAAGGCTCAAAAGATTTGTCCTTTGTTTTCGATGGTCATTGATGGAATAAACAAAGCCTTCCCCACACCAAGTTCCAAGACATTGGATTAAAAAAAAGCTAAATAAAAAAACCCACAAAAAAAAATCCCATTAGACAAAGTAGAAGTCTAGTAGTAGTTACTAGACCCGTTTTTGTCAAAGATATTCTCCTAATCTGCACTGTAACCATAAACATGAATGTAAACATTTTTTAAAGATGAATATTAGTTGATCCATGGATTCTTTATCAGTTTTTTTTTTCATCGAAGCAGGTCTTTGTTGACAGAGCTTTATACTGTACAAGTTTCCATTTGTTTGGAAACAGAAAAAGAAATGCTTAGATTCATGTGTCAGTGAATTATGAGAGGAAATGTTACTATAAGGGCTGCCGCTCGCATGCAGAGTGACTTTAACGCTGGATTGTGAAAGAACCGTTGAAGTACAGCACAAACCTTACTCAAATTACAGTACGGCTGTTTCACTATGAACATTTACAAGATCAGCAGTAACTCTTGCTTGACTTGGAGAAGAGAGAAAAAAAAAGGAACACTGAGATCCAAGTTTTAAAATAGGAATGTTATCTTCATGCCTCAGGATAAAATGAACAGGACTGTAAATGACATGTCTCTTTTCATACCATATTTGGAAATAATGTAGAAAACCCATTCATGAATAACTGCAAGTGCCATAATCCTTCCAGCACTAGATGAGAAAGATATGCATTTTTAACAGACAGAATATATGCAAAGCTGTGCTGCTAGAACATGAGAACAATCGACAGGAAGTGTAAGAAATATAGAATAGTGATTTGTGAAAGAAAGGCTGACTGGTCAGCAAGCAGCAGTTCCCAGTTCAGGAGCTACATGACCTCAGTTACATGAATCGATCTGAAAAATTCATCAGTTGACCCCCTACACACTCGGGGAACTATCCACTTAGGAAATCCTCTCATGCATATAGCATTGCTCCATCAGAACAAGAACCACAAAACATTCCCCCAACTGCAGTCACTTTTCCCAACAATCCACCTATAACAATAAAGCTATGTTCACACATGCAGTCATTTTATCACCAGTTTCAGTCCAATAAACTCGTTGTTTCTACTAATGGTTGCTATAATAACAACATTTATGAGTGAGTGCTGTTACTATTATTCCACTTCACTTCACAATCACTTTTCTTGGTGCTACAATGAAACATTCTGGAGAGAGATTTGGTGTTTGTATAGAAAACTCAACAATTGTATCTACATCAAATTATATGGGATGAAGGAAAAGCAGTGTGTTCTCTTTGGATCATGGTGTGCTCTACTGTCTTCACTCCCAATGGTAGTCACTGCTCCAAGTTGCTCCATATTTCAATAAAGTTAAACTTCTCAATTTTGTTGTGTCACTGGACACTTCCAGTTGTTAATAGTTGCTGATGAAGTCACCAACTCTCAATAAAAATAAGTCATATGTGGTTACTGCATGTATGAATGCAACATGAGCAAAATTGGGGTTCTCCTTTTTCCATATAGTTCTGTATGTTGATTTTGGGAATGTACAGTATGTATTGTGTTTACTGTACTGTATTTAAACTGAAGAGTTAAATTCCTCAGATTCTTATTTTTTCTTCAATTGCCAAATTCATTTTGAAAATGTGTCCTGCCACAATACTTACACTAACTGTAAACACTAATGCCGAGTTCACACGGCACGATTTTAGCCCTGATTTTCACTCGCCGACAGGTTTCGTGAAACTGTCGACAAATGTCCGAAATTGGAGGCCAATCGGAGCTTGTTCATGCGAGTGACAATCACGGCGTGTGAATTATCAAAGATGCAATCTGATATAATCGCTGATGCGTCGCAAATGCCCGTGAAATATTTGGCATGCTAAATATCTGGACCTGTCAGCAACTCAAAATCCTGCTGTGTGAAAATATCCATCAATAAACATTTTTCTATTATCCTGTGATATGTAACACAATATCACAACCCTCCATGGAAGTTGGGGTCAGAAGGGTGGTTTGGAAAGGGTAGGGGGTTAAGAGGTTCTGACTGAGAGAGCAGCTGGCCAGGCAACCCGAGACTATTGTTATAGTTAAGTTTAGGCAGTCTGTTTGATTGATTGGCAAGATAAATAGCTTTAATTGCATATGCCCATTATAACTCCCTAGACCTTTACGGGACGTAAATTAACACTGTGGTGCCCATAAACACAGAAAAGATAAAGAAGCCTTTTCTTACTGAATAATGGTATTCAGAGCCCATTTAGGTTAAGTTTAGGCTGGACTGAGGGCTGCATACTAGCAGTGTCAGGAGGGCTGGATGGATGATGTTGACGACATTTCACAACACAAGCATGATCACTGAGTGTCAGTGTCTATCCTTCCTGCTTTGTTCATATTTTTCTTGGAAGAACTTCATTTCTACATCCTACCTAAAACACAAAGCAGTCCTATTCAGTCTCAGCATGCTGCTACTTCCTCATAATGAGCAACAGATACTGAGTATGGCCCCTTTATTTCCACTGGAACTAATATCTCGAGTTAGGTGAGCCAGGCAGGGCTAGAATGCCCCTCTCAACTGGGACTGAGACTCCTATAGAGCAGTCTTGCAAGGCATGCTAGTTCCATCTAGATTAAACCGCCTACATGCCTTGCCTTGGTAGGAGACATTCTGCCAGTGCCAAATCCAATAAAACTATCCACAAAGGCCCACTTCTTGCCATGAGACACCAACAGATAACGTGAGCTTTCCCTCGTGATTTAGCCCTCATCGCTGTACAGAAATGAACACAGAGGACCTTGTGACATGTCCAGCTATCATGTGCTCCAACAATGTATTAGCAGCACTGCAGAAAAAATGAAAAAGGTTAAGGGTTCCAACCCCATGCTACTTTGACCTTCTTGTCCCTCTGGAAACTAAAAACGGTGCCCCGGATCTAAATGTGTCAATTACGTCAATGCCGACCATAAATATTTGTAAGAACAGATTAGGGTTGATTGTAATAAGGTGAAAAAAGTGGATTGAAGTTTCTTAACAAAACACGTTAACCCTACTGACCCATAGCAGAAGAGTTACACAAGATTCAACGTACCTTTGTGCTTTTCCTAGAAAGGACAAAACGACTTCACAACTTCAAACACATTTCGTGAGGCCCCTTACCAAATGGTTAACTTGGGTTGGTTCCAAAACCATACCAGTTTTTCAAAATATGAACAAAACATACCACGTACACACACACAAATTAGAGTGTGCATTCAACTCGGGTGCCTGAAGATTTAAAGCTCCTATAGGGCTCAGAACGACTCGAAGCAGAGGCATATTCATACAAGCCAACTCCAGAATGTCAACCTGAACAAAACAGGCAAAGATGACTGTATAAAATAAATACCACCCTGGAGAAACTACCTTCATCCAAATTCTAACAAAAGTGCTTCCTTTATTATTCCTCCTTGGATTCCCCCCCATGTCTCTTAGTCTACAGAACTATCTGCTGATTTTCAACATTTCATCTTATATGTGGAAAGTTACACAAATGTTAAAATTCTCTGTGTGTCCATCACTTTCCAGTGCCAGCCGACTCTCCCGCTACCTAGCTAGCTAGCTTGCTAAATAAAATAAGCACATAGCAATTCTTTTCAAAAGACTTTCAGAAAAAAAACTGGGGTTTCAGGACTGTTTTGCAAAAGATCCAAAGGCTCTTGTTTGATGCCAAAGGCATATACATGCACAGTATACCAACAGAGTTTGTTCATTAACTATTACAAACATTTGAACATGAAAATTATGCAGAAGGCCTAAACCCTAGGCACAAGAATTATCCATATGTTTAAGCTTAAATTCTACCGGTTTCATGTTAATTATTTTAAATATGCATATAATAAATATTTCAATGAAATTTGTCAGAATTCATCTGGAATTCACTACATTAGAGACTATTAGAGAATGTCTCTCTCTGCTCTTTCTGCCCAAAGCACTAGCCGACTTTAATCCAGAAACCAAAAAGAATTCCAACACCCTCTCATCAAAAGAAGGCTCATTGACATGCTAGCAATAGGCCCCTTCCTCTCAACACTCACTTCCCAGTTCTGATACAGTCTATCCAGTAAAAAGGCTAGTCTAGCATCATTTAGTACTCACTCAGCCTGAAGAAAAAAGAAAAAAACAACTCAAGTAGGTGTGGGGTGTTAAGTGCCACTCTATGGTTAATCTCACTGCACGCCGACCCCAAAGGGAGATAAGCAGCTATGGGTCCTGCTAGCGAGCTTCGCTACTAAGGTCTGGGCTTTCACCAGAATTACAGAAATACTTTGTCAACACTGTATTCATTGGATATTTTAAGAAACTTGAGACAGTGTTTAGCTGGTGTTCATGTAAATATATTTTAATAGCAGTGTCTTGCCTGGTTTCTCACGCAAATGGCTGAAAATGGTCTCTGGGGTTGTTCTTTTAAAAGACGGTTGTAGTTTAACCTCTGACCCCCAGGTGTTTGCAGGCTTTAACAAGTTGACATTCATAACCTCGCCAATGCCCCTACTACAAGACAAATAAGATTTTCACTCGTGTTAAAAGATTAAGGGGATACTACAATGCTACATTGTAATGGATTGCCATAAACGTATCTAGTAACATTGAAAATACATTCATAATATTAATTGAGAAGCTGCATAATGATGCGCAGATAAGAAAATACATTTGCCTTTTCTTAAAAAACAAAAAAAAACAAAACAAAAAGAAACCAAAAACTCTAAATAAAACACAAGAACGCATTTCTTTTTATTTTATGCCAAATCAATGAAATTTCCAAAGCAATAATTAAAAAGTTCTAACAATTCTGTCTCGCTTTGCAGGAATAAAAAGACAAAGACATCGCTTTTATCACTCGGTGATCTTTTTAAGTGTGAACGCTTAGATTAGATATAGCTCCAATAAAACTCAGCAAGCAAATAAGACTCGACAAAGATTTCAGCTTGGAGAGCAGGCAAAAGCAACCACAGCACCATTTTATGAGAAAATGTCTGAACCAAACAAGGCTCTATTCATCTAACAAAATCATTGGAGTCTGCTTTACTTTAGCGCCACAACACCACTATGAAGGTTTGATTCTGGAGCCTTCTTGGAGATAGTCTTGATTTCTCACAGATACATGTTAGCAATTATGAGGCTGTTTTGCTATGGTACGAAGCAAAGCAGCTGGGTTTCATTTGAGCTCGGCTGTAAGGATCAGGTGATCCCTGCGGCAAGTTGTTTAGCGATGATGCATGGATGGTATTTCGCATGATCTGCTTTGTTCACAAAGCAACTTAAGGAGGGTTTTTCAGTGAGGAATATATGCAACGAAAAATATGCCAAATGTAGATGTGAAGAAATCCATAGAGCATTATATTGTTCAAAACTACTGTAGATACTCAGGCAAAGTTAAGGCTTCTTAACCCTTATAACCACTACACAGGTGTTCCACTGTTCCTGTGAAACATAAATTGAATTATCAGACATTTTCAATTAGTATAAACAAATGAATGATTTCATCACCCCAAGTCTGATATAAAATTAGTCAGGACACTGTTGGATTTCAGTGTGAGGTGTTTACCTCTGTTGGGATAACCTAACTCAGAATTTTAGTGGTTGAAGATCAAATTGTAGATGCTTATAAAAAAAGCAGTTGATGGGTTTGAACTCACCATTTACTTTTTGTGTGAAAACAATAACCCTTTTTGTTTTGTTTTTGAAACTTTTCTATGCATATATCATGCCTAGTAGGCTGGATAAAAACAGAAATTCTTATGAAAAACTACAAAGCCTTAAAATCCTGAGTGTCTACTTTCATAAGAGCCGTCATATGAACCACCACTGTGGAGTAGAAATCGATATATGTCTGGGTACTGTGAGAAACTTTAACAACCTATACCTATTTTAAAGTAGCTCGTAAAGTTACTGTATGTTATAGTATGGAAATGTGGCACACCTGCAGTGTTGTGCCATCAACCACGGGCATTAAGCCAATTTCATCAGTGTGACCATCAGAAGTCTATCAAAGTGTGACGGCAATCAAACTGAATCCAAGCAAGAAACGCAGTCTCCCAGAACAACCAGGCATTGCTCTGAAGGTAATTCACAGCTTACGTCTAAAACTAGACTGTTATGACTGGATTCAGATTTTCAAGCTCACAACTGATAAACAGGTAAACAAATAAGCCATTTGGTCAAAGTTAAAAAGAATATGTTTGAAAGATGGTGGAATTTTGAGCGTGTGTCTCAATCAGCTCGCTAGTTCAGTAGTCAGGGTTTTGATTAAGGAGTCGGCCATTTTAAGGGCCGTCTCTCTCTCTCACAATGCACCCCAAAATCCAGGAGCATCACAGCTCACTATGTTCCTTTACTGGAAGTGATGTCACATTTTCTGAAGCCTCTCAGCCGAATTAATCTACACATGTAAGTAGCTTGTTATTGTAGCTCTAAAACTATAGGTGATTTTTAACTTTATTTGATGTTCTGTACAGACTTTGTTTGAGTCTAGAGACTTTTAACGATGTTTGAGGAGTTTAAAGTACATTTTGAAAATAATTTCTATCATGGTACTTCAAGCAGGATTTTTAAACAACAAAAGTAAAGTCAAAAGGTATCCTGTCTGTTGTTGTTAAATGCCAGTGGTGATGTTGTACAACATGAATGTGTAGACATATCACTGGAAACTGGGTCATCAGTGTCCCAGTGGTTAGTGATCCAGGGTTCTTACCAGAACCTGATACTGAACTTGTGTGCACGATATACCGATTCACTACCCAGGGAGCTGATTGAGATGCACCCTGAGAAAATAATGTTCTAAACAAAAACTGAAAACACTGTAAGCTAGAACACACCTCAAGCTTCAACTTGTTAATACTCTCGAGGCGTCAAAATCTTGACACAATGTACAATACCTGCTGTTGTAAAAATCAACCAACCAGAAGTGTTGATTGATGGAGTGAGGAGAAAAAGTGGCATGGCCTGAAAGATTACGGTGGCACTGGATAACAAAAAAGTTAATTCCAATAAAGGGAAAGGATCAGAATGGGACCATTTAACTCTTGGTTTAACTACATACAATAAAAAAAGTATTTAGTTCCCCTCTTCCCTCTTGATTACACAGCCAGCAAGATTCATTACTCAAAGCATAGTAACGTGAGATTGTGTATAGTAAAAAAGCACAGAGGGCTAACATATGACCACAAGCCATATAATTCACAAATTCAGCACAGACACTCCTCAGCTAACAAAGGGTATAATTGTGCCTTTTCGAGAGAGAGCGAGAGAGAGCAAGAGAGAGCGAGAGAGAGCGAGCGAGAGAGAGAGAGAGAGAATTTCAGTTGCTTAAAACTGGGGCTCATTTGGGTGTTTTACTTTCTCTTAGTCCTGCAGAGCACCGCAACAGCGTTAGAGCCGTATCGATTTTTGGAAGATCACAAGCCAAACGCTTGCAGCAATTTTACACCAGCATGTTATTCCACTATTCTTGACTCCTATTTAAGTTGGAGACTTGAGGTAGATGTCCTGATCTCACCTCTTCACTTCATAAACCTCATGTCTAAAGCCTGATTCTTTTAAAAAGACAAGGGACAAAGACCTAGTGGTGGATCCTTATATGTCGTGACTTTCTTAAAACAGAACATGAGACCATCATCCCTTATTAATAATATTTGAGAAAATGCTATATAAACACGGCAGCACCTATTCCAATAATCATATAAAGCTCAGAAAGAAACAAGCGGAGTTTCTGAAGAATGCTTGATTTTAGCTTGCAAGTGCTGGGGCTCAAATCCCCAACCTTCTGATCAGTAGCCTAAAGCTTAAGCCATTCAATAGCCACCACTATTGAAAGTTGCAGTGAAATATATCCAAAGAGGAGAAAAAAACAAAACAAAAAAACAGAATTTACCACAAACCTCTAGCACGTGTCAGTGGATGGGATGAACCCCATGCTTACACAATAAGTGCCTTTATACGTGCATTATACTGCAGTCTGTTAAAATGTTTGGATTTATTTGACTGGATTTAATCATCTTATACCAGCTGCTTATAAATCCACATAAAGCTTACTTTATGTAAAATTATCATGAGCGAACGTCCAAAAATTCATCTTAATTCAACCGAATTGAAACCAGCATTGGTCTGGTTTCAGACTCTATGAAACTCAGATTCTATGAAACCCTGGTGCATTTGTTTTCATCTTACATCACAAACACAAATGGAGAACAAACTTTCCAATTTTTATTTTGTTGTTATTATGCACAGTAAGGCATCTCACCTCTTCTGTGTCCTACAGTGTTCCCTTGTCACTCATAGTACACATGTGCTGTGGAAACAAAATGTCTTTTTCAGCTAAAACACATGTGCAGGTTGTTTTACTTTCTGAACAAGTGCAGACCCAAGTACAAGTTGCGTTCACGTTTACAGGAATCAGGGCACAGTTCCTGTGCCACCTCCTACAGATAGCCTCGGGTTCTGTGCCATGGTGTGCTTCCCAGTCCACATGACAGCTTTCACAATAGCATATTTTAAATGCTGTGTTTCAGACAAAATTGCCTGTGTGAAAGCCCCCTTAATGGCACCTCTGTTATTTTAACAGACAAACAGACCACAACTCCACCTTGCCATACTCTCACAGTCCTGCCTACTTTCTTCTAGTGGCTTACAAAACCCAAGGCTCACAAGTTAACAGATCAAAATTCACCAGAATTAAATGTGAAGGAAAAAAGTAGCCACTACCACAAACAAACGTGCTTGCTTCACATCACACACACTTTCCTACATAGTTTCCAAGTGTCTCACCAGGTCAGAAAGCAGAAATGCTACAGCTAAAATGATGTTACACATTCTTTGGCTAATGCTGCATCTGCATATAGTAAAAATATTTACATTGACCTAGTTAAACTATCACAGAGGCCTGGGCCATCTACCCTCAGCACCCAATAACACATTAAAACATGCAATAGTTCAATTCAGTGCTTCGAATGTTGCACTAGATGCCACTAAAAAAAAAAACAACAACATTTGCACACTTGACATTCTACACACCCTAAAAACCTTCAGTTCGAACTGCCGAGATTTTTGTACCAAGGTGAGAGGCAACTTTCTGGACAGATGCATGCCAGGATGGATTCATTCAAGCAATTTAACAAAGTCTGCTTTTACACAGCACAACTAAAAATGCAGCTTAATTTAGGTTTGAGGGTCTGAAAGAAATCGGAAAAAACATACACTATTTATTTCTAAGCTATGCTATTACTAGGAATTAGCAATAGACCAGTAGTGATTACGTGATCGGTACATATCCATTAATGAAAAACATAATAATGATAATAATAATAAATGATAA
Organism: Hemibagrus guttatus; assembly: GCA_033459395.1. Taxonomy (NCBI): domain Eukaryota; kingdom Metazoa; phylum Chordata; class Actinopteri; order Siluriformes; family Bagridae; genus Hemibagrus; species Hemibagrus guttatus. Next base: position 23,837,758 of record JAUCMX010000001.1, read on the forward strand.
GTTTTATATAAATACAGTGCCTTTCCACAGCTCAGGTACACTGTACATACCAAGCTAATAGACCCAGGGGAGAAAAACAATAATAAACAAGCAACAGACAAAAAAGTAACGTGACAAACAGATACAAAATAGATCAGTATATATGACTGATACGTAATTCAGTGCTGAATAATTAAATGTGGTTTAAGTTTGTGATTTAAAAGTGGAGATAGAAGTTCTGAGGGAGTTCATTCCAAAGATTTGGAGCAATGACGGCAAATTACTAGCACCACTGGTGGAGAAACGGAAGCGTGGTACGGCCTGTATCAGATGTATGGAAGGAGGAGCTTGCATAGATAAGGGAGAGCGAGGCTACAGAGGGCTTTAAAGGTCAAAAGGAGGATTTTGTACTGAATCCTAGATGCTCCAGGTAGCCAGTGCAGAGTTTTGAATGCAGTGTAGTCTGGTCATGGCCTTGAATGGTAGTCCAATTAAAAGGACATTGTGGCATGTGATAAATGGATGGACGAGAGTTTCTGCATCTTTAAGATTAACTATTGACATGAAAAAAAAAAAAAATCGAGTGATCAGGTCTTATCAAATGTGTGAAAAACAACAGTTGAGTAATGCCTCCACACATACCTCCATTATCCTGTCATGAATCTGAAGCCCTCCATCTTTATCCACTGGTCCATGCTCCACAATCTTTGATACAAAGATACCTTCATTTGAAGTCCCATCTTCATTATCCTGAAAAATACAAAACAAGATGTAAACACCTCAGAGACGAAAGTTCTCTATCGAGTTGGCCATGCGTCAAGCAAGAGCATGTCTTATTTACTTACTCTCCAGGAACAACATTCTGTAATAGGAACAACTGTTGTAATAGGAACATTTAATGGCTCTCAGTAAACAGAAACTGCTGTGACCTATTGGCATATTCCTGAGCTGTAAATGCAAGGCAAGACATTTAAAATCTCAGACATCCATTATTACAGAGGAAAAACTAGTTTGCAGCAGACAGGCAGATGGTTGTTGACCTGAACATGTTAGTAAACAAGTGCATTTAATGTGACAGATTTTATTAACCACAATTATGGCATAATAATGGGACAGTTAGAAATTTGACAGTGTGGAGGATGAAGAGAAAAAAAGATGTTTATTCTATTTTTCTAATAAAACAAACATTTTGGAAAGATTTAATAAAAAAAAAAAACTCCCACTGAAAAGATTAGACATGTCTCCATATTCTCATTGGAGAAGTGCCCATTTCTACAAAGGGTGCCAATAATTCTGGAACTGAATGCAACTCGGCCTGCTTGGGTTGCTGTATTTTAAATCAGTCCCTCCAGGATTTTGTGATTTTAGCATTTGTAGAAACTAAAGCAAATGCAGGTAAACTCTGATATTCGGAAGAGCCTGAAATTTTTCAAAACTATCGCAGATTTTTTGCACACATTAAGCCAAAGCCCTCACATGCATCAATTGTCTAACATAAAATGTCTTCACATGCAACATAAGTGTTTTCACTGGCAACAGTTTAAAATAATCCTACACAATTAACCAATTCAAGTAATTTTTCACAAATTTAAAAAAAGAAAATCAAGAATATCTGGACAAGATAATCACAAAAACCTTAAAGTTTCTGCCATTTAAAGTTTCTGCCTCAATCGCAAGAAATGGCAGACAAACTCTCGGCCAACTTCATCTGCAAATATAAGTAGCTTGTTATTGTCGTAGCTCTCAATGATTAACAAATTTGAACTTTATTTGATGTTCTATATACAGTTTGTCTGAGTCTAATGACCTGTAAGTGTTTGATTAAAAATAATTAGCTAGCCTACAATCCTACTTGAAGTAAGTAGAAAGAAAGATTTATTTCAATTGAAATTTACATTTGGGTTTTTATAGTGACGCTGATGATGAAATTAGTGAATCACTACAAATTGAGTCATTCGTGTCCCAATGTGTAGTCCTTAACAGTTGTGTACGCAACATACTGATTCATATCCACAAGGGAGCTGATTGAGACATGCCCACTGTTTCAATGTTCAGTAATTTAAGCTTGCATGACACAAAAGGTCAGACAAATACAAGAATGTAACAGAGATCGCCATATACACATACATTTTTATATATATATATATATATATATATATATATATATATATATATATATATATATATATATATATATATATATATTATACACACACACACACACACACACACACACACCACACACACACATACATACATACATACATACAACACACACACTTAATCCAGTCTCTCACTGCTCGGCTCCCCAGCTACTAAAATGTCATGGTTGCAGGTGCTCGTAGCAAAGTGTTGCTTTGCTAAGCTACCTTACTGAAAATGACTGACACTTGAAATACTTCTCAAGCCTAAAGTAGTATCCTGATCCTCAGAGCTCATGCTAAGTAAGGCGGTATGGATGAAAAGGACGAAGGCAGCCGTTCAAGTGTCCAGTGCAGAGCCATAAACTGATAGCACAGGCTCGGGGCTGTAAACGTTTTATACGACCACATCAAACCTGTGCCTGCTGCATGCCAAGTCGTACAACACTGCTGAGTAATTTTTAATGGAATACTTAAGAAACCACAGGAAATCAAGCTGCGAATGCTGCAGCTAATTACTGCAAGGACTACTTCCTCTCTGTTTTCCTTCTCATCGCTACAACAACAAAAACAAGGACACTTGTTTACTTGAGAACGCTCTTCGCATGCTGGTTAAGGATGAATTTTTCCAAAATACATTATTAATTTCTTTACTTTAGTGATCAGCTTGTATAAGCATAGGTAGTTATAGTGTGTATTGGACAATGATCAATACCATGATGGTGTGATGAAATTATTTCCCAGTACCAGCATGCATCTGTGTTCCACTTGAATCACATCATACTGGCAAAGATGACAATTTTTAATTGTAGTTAAATAATCATGTCATATTTTATATCCTTTTATAGTCACTGAATGAGTAACCACAATCTGACACTAGAGAGCCCTTCCTAAAATGCTAAATAACCAAAGCCATTAATATAATCGGATAATAGATGCAGCCGGAACTACAGCACTCAAGCAGTGCTGTTACAGAAAATCAAGTGTACTGTGGTTCATCAAAAATAAGGATGCCCTGGAGCACCAGAAGCATTGCAGAGTTTATCATTCTTCCCATTCCTGATTCAACACAAATGGAGTGAATCTGACAACCAATAACTAGAACCATGAAGAAGCTTCAAGACCATAAAATTGATCCCTCAGATACAGAGTTCTAGCATTGCTCTTCTAACACCACACAATCTAGTGCAAATATATCTTGACTATGGTTTCTTGTAGAAAAAAAAACAACCCTTTTTTATTGTAATGGTCCAGTTAAAAGAACAGTGACGTGCGTCAAACTTCTATTCTGGACATGCCCCCACACAAACTCATAAAAACTTCAGCACCTATTCTTGCTGATACGGATACCACAACTACTAGTTCATAAAGAACCACAATGCCACTGTGGAGTTTTGGATAGGGTTAACTGTAGGCTTTCAAGTACCCAAGAACACTGTACAAGTGTTTGAGTGAAAAAAAAAACAACAGTATTTCAGTCTGAGATAAATACTGAAGGAGTCCAATTGTTCATTTGGTCATTTTGATTGGACAACGGGATATGTAAGTAGTTACATGTATTGAGTGACATGACCTATTTGATTATGAAGTACTGTCAACATGTTAGCCTGTTTAAACTTACCGCACATGGTCGCCCTCCAACAATATTAAACCCCAAAGATCCAGACTCTCTGTGGAGCACAACTGTCACACTTTTGCTCTCGCCACCCTGAAAAAAAGGCAAATGATACAAATGAGAAAGAGGCACATTTTCATCCTCAATTAATGTACAATACCTCAAATAACCTCAAACAACTGAACGTAAACTGACAATTTTTTTTTAGAGCTTAAGTCTCAGACAAAAGAGCCGTCAAGTGACCATTAGCTTTCTGTGTTAAAAGCTTTGGTATTTCCTGATATGTTAAGCTTATTAATAAACCTATAGCCACTTCCAAAAGAGGGCTGACAAGAGGGATTTGGAAACCAGACGCGAGTCTAATCCGTCTGTCTGTTAAGGAGGCGGTAGTGGGCAGTCAGCTGTCCGTGTTCTATACACCATAGGATACTGTGTCTAAATAGAACACACATTTTAATGGTATGTACAGTGTCAGCCATTTATAGCTGACTGCAGGCAGTGCAGGGGTCTCGGGTTGGAATGCAACAAGCCAAAACAGATGCCTAAATCCCAGAATTCCATGGGAAACCATGAGTGAGCTAAAATGAGTAGAGGGGGTATTTTCTTGAACGATGAGAACATAGTAATGTGACCATCATGAAAAGGTATGTGGTGGTTTCAGACCCAATAACATGATACATATAACTTACTGATTTCTGTTAAAAACTGTAAAAAAAAAAATAAATAAATAAATAAATAAAAAGCTCAGTGAGCAGTCATGACCAGATGGATTTGATCACATAGATTAGAGCCATTCATCACACATTTCATGGCATCCTGCCATGAGTGATGGAGAACTCAGTCAGAACAACAATGCAAACGATACCTGACCAATCATATAGTCACCTTTGCATTTAATACTATATATATATCCTCCACTCACTGAACATACTGCCTTTATTACATCAAGTGGTCATTTTTTTCCGTAGCTCTTTTTACAAAAAGCCCAAAAATGGAATTTCCTTTGTTTTGTTGTGTCCATGTTCAGCAGTAAATGTCTGTCACGTCACACTCCACAGTTATGATTAAGGGCTCATATGAGAGTAGACACTCTGGGCATTAAGAATTTACCTAGGCTACTAGAGGCAATATATTCATAGGAAAGTCTTAAAAAACAGAATGTTTATATTTTCAGAGTAAATATCAAACCCATTTCTGCTCTATGAGATGCCCTAAGTGCTTGTTCATAAGCATCTAAAATATGAAGGCCGGAGCTAAAAACGTCACACCGAAAGCCAAGTGTGCTGATGTGGTTTAAATAATTCAATTCAATTTATTTGTATAGCTCCTTTTACAATGGACATTGTCTCAAAGCAGCTTTACAGAAGTGTATATATATATATATATATATATATATATATATATATATATATATATATATATATATATATATATATATATATATATATATATATATATAAAAAAAAAAAAATATATATATATATATATATATATATATATATATATATATATATATATATATATATATATATAATAAAAAAAAAAAAAAAATATATATATATATATATATATATATATATATATATATATATATATATATATATATATATATATATATATATATATATAAATATATAAAGTTTAAATAAAAGTTACCCCTATTTTAATAATTTATTTGTTTATACTGAATGAAAATGTCTGATGCAATTTCCACTAGTGTACTGGTAACATTAATGCTTTGTGTATGGAGCCTTCATTACTCGAATAATGCTCAACTGACTCTGCTTTGAGGCTCATTACTGATCATGGTTCAACCTCCACTCTACTGTTTCTGAAGCACAGTAAAGCAAAGGAACTAAACATTTACATTATAAAACTCTGGCTAAGGTTACACAGCCTAGTGAGAATGTAGAGGTTTTCCAAAATTCAGCAATCTTTCACACCACAGCTCTACTCTATACACCTGGGCTCAAGACATAGCAACAAATATTGACATCCCCATGTCTAAACACATTTCAATTCAGAAAAAATCATGACTGTCTCCTCAAAACCAGACATGTAGTCACTTCCTATTTTATTTTGAGAGAAATCTACACAGTAAAAGGTTAGCAGAGAAGCTAACTGGTGTGCCTGTGAAGACAAACATTCCCTTCCCCCTCACAGCAGGCTAAGAACTGTAGCTAACAGGCCTGACTCAGGGCTAGACAAGAGGAAGAAATCTCCTCACAGCACCCTGACACTACTTTGAGTTTTATATTATATTATATTATATATATATTTATAAAAATAGGTGCGTCAAAGCAGGCAGGAGACAGAACGCCAATGTGAATCAACTTAAAAAATCTATAAGCCCCTCGCCGTGCATTTGATTTTGATGTAATGCCTAAAAAGAGTAACCAAAGAGCTGTGTAGTACAAGAGGCAAGAGTGAAAATTGAGCACTTCATAGGCAGCTAAATCTGAAACATTTGTCTTAACAAAAAATGGATAATTGTCCATAGATCTTGTAGTTTTAAAATAACAAGCACGTTGTCACTGGCATTCTAGAAAGCTAGTTTAACAAACCTTTGACTTTATATTGATGAGTTAAGTTGAGGCAACATGACAAATCTTGTTACTGGGTCACAACAAAATCTGAATTTAGATGAAAAGACTTAATCCATTGCTGGGTATAATGACCTTAACTGAAGCACACATAAATGTCGCATTGATAAACAGATCTATGATGAGTGCAGGATCCAAGAGAAAATTAAACATCGCAACTGGAGTGTTCGATATAGAGTACTGCAGGGAAGACGCATTGTAGGCCAACCTGGAAGTTAGCTTCACCCTTCTTCTTTTGACATTAGCTGTTACATTACAGAAAATAAGCTCTGTACTAAACTGAACAAAACATGTAAGAATCCTACACTTGTGTTAATGTTTCTTAATTTTGAAGCCTAAATACAATGGTCAGAAGTAAAAAGTGAAAATTGGGCTATAAACAAACTACATCACCACTAAGCCTCTAACTCTCGTCTTCATTTAAAAACCATGTTCCCTGATAAGGGTCCTCTGTGCTCTTTTTGTGGATGAATCTGATTGAAAAAAGTTGGAGTTGGAATAGTTTGCCATCTCAAGACCATGAATACTGTATAAACACAAAGCTGTAGTAGCTGAGTTTTCCAGTTTGTCGTGATAATGTTTAACATCCCCGGCAATCTCTGCAATCCCAGTTAGCCAGATAGCAACTCATTTGTGCAGCACTCTTTTGTCTGACTACTATAAATATTAAATTTTTTATTTCTCTTAATTTCAGAAGGAAAAAAACAAGGTGAGTTGCCAGAGCATAGAATTGCATGCGTGAGGTATAAAGTTGGATAAAATCTAGTTAACTAGATTATATGATTTATATAGACTAATGTTTAACAGTTTTAAACCCCAGCCACTGGATACAGTGCCGGTCCCAAGCCCGGAAAAAATGGGAGGGTTGCGGCAGGAAGGGCATCCGGCGTAAAACATGTGCCAAGTTGTTGTGCGGACCAGTTGGTCCGCTGTGGCGACCCCGAACAGGGAGCAGCCGAAAGCAACTTCAATGTTTAACAGTTTTAATACTATGTTTAATATTATTTGGCCTGAATTCAACACTTAATAGTTTGAGCTGTCAGGATTTCCAAAATAGACTTCAGATTAATTTAGTGATGGTGAAAAAACAAGCTACAGGTATTTTTGCTTATAGAGATGCCATCGCCTTAATTGGAGCCTAATTACAAGCCTAGGTTTATTTTTGTTTCACTCTGTAGCCAACAGCAAGAAGGCTAACGCTTCTAAGACTCGAATGGGTGTGTGGCACCACAGCTCACACAAGCACCATTATTGAGCACAATTATATTAGGTACATTAACATCATAATCAACATTAATCTTATTACCAGTTGTTGAACTGGGTGGCGCCTGAGATGAGACTCCGAGTGCCCAATGAGCTGCTTGGAACAACTGGAACATCATCTACTATCTGGATAAAATCTAGCCACCATCCATCTACAGTGATTAACAAACTGCTACAGCAGATCCTTCCACATTTGTACTTCTGGCTTGATTTCACAAGTTGCCTTAAAGTGAGAGTTGAAAGTGATGCATTTTTAGTACAAGGTGAAGGTAAGGAGATGGTAATGAAAACATTGGCTGCTTTAGCTGCTAACTTGAACACTGATACAAAGCTCTTAAATAGACTTGGTTGAATAAGTCACTAACCACAATACAACATTATTGACATTTATCAGGTAGGCTGTCACAGCAAGAGATCATCATGTAGTCTCAGCTCAGTGCTTGAATGTCAAATGAATGAGACACGAACACAGGGTGATTGTTTTCTGCAAGGTATTTTTGCTAACACACAATGCAGTGCTAAATTCATTTTGCTTGGCATGCAAGGCGAATCATTTTTATGCAAACCAAAAGCAGCATGGCGTGTTGATGAACTGATACACAAGATATATTATATATATATAAAAGAGCTGTTTAAGTTAAATGCACAAGAAGCTTAGCTATTTGAGCCCAATACTGCATTATGCACATTGTTCCTATCTAACTATTTATTTAAGGCTATGTTAATGTAAAAGGAATTATTCGAGCACCACTGGAGTCCCTCTGTTTATAGACTGATAAATGATAAACAAGAAAGCAAATCAAGCCTGGGTTTGTAATTCAGGAACTAAAGAATATGAAACAAATGAGTTTAAAGTATTAATTTAAAACACAGTGTTAATTTAACCACTTCACTTGCATCTATAATGCTGCCATTTCTATGGCCAGGGCATTGGGCCTATATTGTGTAGGACTATACATGCCACATTAAATCACGTTCTCTTTACAGTGACCTCAAGCCCCACACAGACACTGGAGCCTGGTTTTGAGGATGTCTCTAAGCATTTCAATCCTCATTCTAATCCTGTATTCAGGTTTAAGCTCAAGCTCAAAAAAGGGGTCACAGAATTAACGCAGAGCTTACTCTGTTTCCAAGAAGTCCTCTAAATTGTACTACACAGTACATACCAAGTTTGCCTTAACTAAAACAAGCTGTACTTATTATTCATTCCATACTATTTATTCATGGACTGAGCTTGGCAACTTGTCTTTATTGTTAGCAATATCATGAGTGAGCCTACATGTACTTTACCATCTTAAATGGAAAGTGTAGCTTACTATATTGTACAATTATGCTTAGAATTAGAGGCTAATGTCATATTTCTACTTCAGTTTTAATGCTTGGTAAAAGGTTTTTATTTGCAAAATACATTTGAAAATCCGGAAACATGACATGATTATAAATATTGCTATAAAGTGCTTGAAGACTTTACCTACAACAGGTTCAAAATGTATTGTGAACTCTGAGAAGTGTCCCAACAGCACGATGCTGCCACCACCATGCTTCACCGTAAGGGATGAACAGTATCTACTGGACAGCCAGCTCTAGAAAAAGTCATGGTGGTTCCATGACTTCTTCCATTTCAGTTCCAATGATAAAGAGAAAGCTCACTTGACTTCAAGTCTTAGTTTTTGGTCTGACATACACTGTGAATTGTGCTATATCTTTTATACACACACACACACACACACACACACACACACACACACACACACACAGGTGTTTATCATTCTAAGTCATGTCCACTCAACTGAATTTGCCTCAGGTGGACTCCAGTCAAGTTCTACTTAACTTACTTTAGTTCTACTAGAGTAACCAGGATCCTGAGCTTAGTTTGGAGTGCCTTATCCAAGGGTCTAAATTTAAACAATAGATGTTTTGATTTTGATAGAACTTGATAGAACAAATATCACATTGTCATTATGGGTTACTTTGTCTAGAATGGTGGGAAAATCAATTGAATCTATTGTAAATTAAGCCTGTAACACAATATAGTGCACAAAAACTGAAGGTGGCTAAGCATCTTAAAAATGTTTTGTCATTTTGTCATTATGGGTTACAATTGGCAAAAAGTCAATTTAATTCTTTAGAAATCTATAATGCAGTATTTTCTGAAGCCACTGCATGCTTTAATTTAACTGGCAAGGTTTTAATTTAACCTGAGGGTCACACTCACTCTTTATCCGGGTCACGGTGGCGCCGGTGCCCATTGAAGGAACACTGAACAATGTGATTCAGGAATACTACCTGGAAGGGAAGCTAGTCCATGTCAGGGTGCATGGACCAACACATTCCCCACACTCATTCACAATTAGGGAATGTATCATTTATCTTAGCCCGTCCACCTAATGGCATGTTTTTGGCAGGTAGGAGGAAACCCATGAACCCAGAGGAAACCTATGGGGATTATGCACAGAAACTTAAAACAGACAGCAACCTAAAATGATTTTAATAGCAGAGAGTCTGAATTCAATAAATATATGACTAAATAAAAATACTTTAGATGGTGTAAAGGATTGGCATCCCATCAAGGGTGTATACTTGCACTGCAACTAGGGTTCCCAAGATAGACTCTGGATTAGTTAAATTTATGATGCTTAAAAACTGGGCCCTTATTTATCTGCATTGCACAGAAGTGCTTCTAAATTGCTTCATACCAAAAAAAAGGTCATATCAGGGATCCAACAACAGTGCCTATTCATATCATACACACAAATGTAAACAGTGAATGCATAATTGTTTGTAGCTGCCAGCAGCATGCATGTTAATGATTACTGATCAACAGAACCACCTACAAGTTACCATATATGGTATGTGGGTGTCGCTTCAAAAGCATACTTATAGAAGGACTTGGACTATGGAAGCAAAGCAAACAATTGGACCTTTATATGAAGCCAGGATTTCAAAACAGTGAATTAGTAAGCTGTGCGTTTTAGTTTCCATTTATCTGTGCACGTGTCATTTTTAATACATTTAAACAGACATGAAACACACAGCACAACTCAAAACTGACAGCCTTGAGATTCACAGAAATTGGTAACAAAATAAAGCTGTCAAGATACTGACATCAGGAAATTGTGTACTGGATAAAGGTGAGGCCTTGAGAAATTATGGCACCCAACACTTCTCTATCCTACTCAGTGATGGTCAGATAATATCCAGTGAATGTGTGCCTGTAGCTAAAGATCATATGGTTGAAATGACATGGCAGGTAGAACCCGTGTTCCTTGTTTCCTTCTCCGAAACACATCCCAGCTGATGGCACAAAAACACCAATACTGGTTTAGAGAAAGCTCACAAGTTTTAAACCATACTGAATACATTGACAGTCAGCAGTTTATAGGATCTGAATGTCACAACAAACTTATGTGTTCAACGTCAACAACTTTCAGAAGTAAAACAATGCATAAGCAGTCCAGCCCCATGATTTAACACCGCCCTGCAGAACCGCTCCTGAGAGAGCTACATTACACTGCGGCTTTGTTTTCCACCGCTAGGTGTTCTGCGTACGCACAGTCCAAGCTCTGATGAACTTCACACACCCAAATCTTAGGAAACCCTTCACTTTACGTTGAAAAGTAGGTACACAATATTTACACACACACTCCTGAATGCCTTGGTTTAGCGCAAGTAAAACTGTTAGCCTCACAAGTGAAACTGCTATAGCCTTGTAACTGACCACTGTGATCTCGGTTTAGAACATTCTGGATTATCAATAAATCGCGTTAAATAACTAAACCCGCTTTCTGACCACCATTTTGGCTTTTCGTCTGTTTAGTTATTGAGTAAAGAGTAAAAACATTCTAAGGAAATATTTCTACGAATATTAAAAGTGCTCCAATGGTCCTCACATTCGTTAAAAACTGATTTACATGGATTAGGCTACATTTCATCCGATCCACCCATAAACTCTTATCTGAAACTGGGCTACAAATGCGCAGCTGCATATCCTAGGTGCAATGATTTTCCACATTGTAATCCATGTCAATATGGGTAACACAGTCTTAAACACTAAGCGAAAGCAGCTAATGAACTTTTCCCTACTGCCAAAAAGGATTTCAAAGAACTTCTGAGTCAGAAAAGAAAAAGCAACCTTAGCTGTCGGCGCAAAGCTCTTGGTGAGGGAGTCGATGCGCGCACTGTACTCGGTGAACTTTTTCTGGTAGCGGAGCGCAGTCATTTGCAGCTCGTTGTGCACGCTTGAGAGCTGTGCCAGCAGTGACTTCTCCCGCTTGCTTGCGCGCATCGCCTGCTTTTTACACTCCTTCTCCAGGCTGGAGACTTTCGCCTGCAGCGCGCCGTTGTGCGCCTTGAGCGAGCGCACGCAGCAGTGGCCGTCCAGATAGCGCTCTCGGTGCGTGAGGCCGAGCCCGCAGCCCTGCTCGCAGACGCCAGCCGGCCGGTACTCGCAGGCGTCGCGCATGTGCAAGTGCACGTCCTTGAGGTTGAGCACCTGGCTGCAGCCGTCGTTGCGGCAGCGCGCCGGGGCGAAGTCGCACGTCTCGGCGTGCTCGGCAAGCTGCTGGAGTTTGACGACCTGGCGGCAGCCCCGTGCGTGATGCTCGCAGCGGATGTCCAGTTTGAGCACGAGGCTCTTGAGCGGCGGCACGTGGTGCAACTCCTGGGCCGACACGCGTCGCCGGCACTGCGCCGGACAGCTGCGCTGCTGCGCCACCCACGGCAACACACACGCCGCGCAGAAGACGTGGCCGCACGGCGTCGTGAGAGGCTCCTCCAGCACTTTGTGGCAGAGGTTGCACTTTAGGTCCGGGTCCACGGCGCCGCTGAAGCGCTCCAACTCGAAGCCCATGGTTTGGTTTGTAATGTTTTAAAAAAAAAAAAAAAAAAAAAAAAAAAAGTTAGGGAAGGAAACGCGCCACGGAATCAGCGCTGAGCTGCGGACTCGCACATGGAGAGGAGTCGCACCGCTTAACTGTGAGCTGCTTCTCCTGAGCAAACTAATTGCCTGAAAGTTTGTGAGGAGGGGGCAGTGTGGAACAATGCGCTACCGTAACGTGTGGAAGAGCGGCGCGTCTACTCTCGCCAAAATAGGGCAAAGTAATACACAAATATTATATAACATAGCACAAAATAATACATTTATCATATTTTCATACCATACAGCTTTTAACATGAACGTTGTGTATATCATGCTGTTAGACAGGGCACTATGTTTAGATAGATAGATAGATAGATAGATAGATAGATAGATAGATAGATAGATAGATAGATAGATAGATTTGTGAATAAAATAGAAATGACATTTGGAATTAAAAGACCATCTCTAAAAAAATTCACTGATAAAGAATGTGTGTGTGTGTGTGTGTGTGTGTGTGTGTGTTGCTAGTACAAATGTAGAATGCATGGAAGAAACCAACCATCCATGCATTTTCTGAATTCTATTCTATACAGGGGATGTTTTGCCTGGAGTCAAACACCCAGGATTCAGGGCACAAGGTCAGGGAACACCCTAAACAGGATATCAATACATAACAGGGCACAATCTCACACACTCACACACCCATTCACACACTATGCACAATTACGGGAAGCCAATCAGCCTATAACACATGTATCACACATAAATCACAGGGAGAACATGCAAAGTCCACACAAACAGAGTAGAGGCGGGGATCAAAACTCCCAACCCCGGAGGTTCGAGGCAAATATGCTAACCATCATCTGAATAAGGGCATTTTCCACCTCTTTAGAAAGTAGTGCAATCATATAACCATAAGGACCAGTAACAAACTCCAGCACGAGGACCAGAATGGCCTTGTTCATGGCCACTTTTCTACCTTTCTAACATTTTTTTATCTGCTACACATGGAAAGCGCTGTGTTCCCATCAACATTCTGGGAAATTAAATTCCTCGTGATGCTATGCTTTAGTGATTCAAGCCACATGTGTGCCATTAAAATATAGGACTCCCAGCTCATCAGTTTCTCCGAGGAAAGAAGGCAAAGACAAAAGCATGCATGTAGTCACTCCCAAACGAATGTGAAGTCTCCACCTCTTCTGTCTTGCATGGAAAGAGATCTGGTCTTCAGAAGAAAGGCACGTCACATCGGCGCTGTGCAGTAATTTAATAGGTGCACAGACAGAAGCTCTAAATAATGCAATCAATGCTTCAAAAGTGGACACAGATACTGCATTAGTATCCAGGAAGAAACATAAAGGAAGGATTTGCGGCATGCACGAGGAGTCAGTCAGAGGGATTTTATTTGTTTTATTGTTCGAGTTCAAAACATGCAAATACATCTGCTTTCTTTATTCATTCCAAGTTAAATATTAAACAGTCTGTAGAGGATTTCCATCTTCATAAAGGCTTGTGAAAGAAAGCATTTCATCTGGCAGCATGATTGAGAGATTTAGTATTAGTAGTAATACTACTACTACTACTACTACTTCTCTCTCTCCCTCTCTCTCTCTCTCAACAGCAAGTGAAATAATTTTGCATTGTTTATTGCAAATAGGTCAAATAATTTCCATTTCTTTCAATGCAAGTGTTCCAGCACTTAACAAAGATCTGGATTCATTTAGAAAAACTTCTATTCAGTATGAAATTGTGTTGCAATTTTAAGTTTTACATTGACCTCGCCCTTGTATATTACACTTACTTTTGTAAATCATCTCACAATTATGAGCTTATGTTAATTGTATGTATTGTGTATTGTATTTGCAGTAATGACACAAATTGCACTGAGGATTTATCTAGGTGTGGTGGGATTAACAATATGCAACTTTTCCAACAGAAAAGAATTGCAGAGTTGTTTTAATATCAGTTTTTCCCTGATCACGAACATTAGCACATCCTTGTATCATACAGCCAAATTTAGCCTAACACACATGTAGCAGTAACAAGACAGCTACATAATGAAAGCTCTTTAATAAATGCACTGCAATGGCACATGCCAGGTTTCATCAGTAATAAGCTATAATCCAGCACTTGCACAACCTCCAGACTGCACCTAACCTCCCAAGAATTCCACCAGATCCTCAGTCCTTGCAGTGTAGATGCCAACTGCACCCTTGGCCTGCCTTCATCTATCTACTTACATAAACTTCTCTGCAATTTCACCCGATTTATGGTTAGGGAGAGCATTTATTAGTGGGTTATTGACCTTGAAATTTGTGAAGGCAGTCAAAAATGTGGCATCCTCATCCAATTTTTTGTATGGTTATTGTGGTGTGCTTTACAAACAGTAAGAGTCATGGCTTTAGCCTCTTCCCGAAAACGGTAGGTACATAACCCAGAGCACTAAGCTCTGTAAATGGAATTCTGCTAACACCTTAAGCATAAATGTCCATGACCCAGTGAATGATGCTGTTCAACTGCATGATGTTGTTCAGCTGTTCATGTTATATTACATGAATACATACGAAGCACATCATTATGTTTTGTATATTTATATATTACATATACAACATATTGCATTATATGTAAAATAATGTAGTCTATCTCAGGGTGTAAGCACAAGAGGGGGACACCCTGCCAAACTACAATCGCACACACACTTACATACCCAAACTCACACACAGTACAGACAATTTAGAGATGCCAATCAGTCTACAGCACATGTCTTTGGACTGGGGGAGAAAACCAGAGTACCCTGAAGCATGGGGAGAACATGCAAACTCCACACACACAGGGAAGAGGCACGAATTACCCCCAACCCAAGAAAATGTTCTAACCACTATGCCACAGTGTCATATATATCACAAACCTCAAAGCAAGGGGGAAAAAAGGCTGAGCATTGCGCAAGAACAAGAACCATCTCCAACCTTTTACCTACCTGTATATCAAGAGTGTATTGTCTTGAGTACAGCAAGCTTTTGATGGTTCTTTGTTCTACAGACAGTGTTGAAGTGATACAGATAGATCTACATTACAAGCGTTTCACATGAGGGCAGAGTTTTTGGAGTTTGGCCATAAAGCAATCATCACCAATCTTTTTTAGTTACAATATGTCAAAAAAACATGAGGGCAAGGTGGCACCTTGTGGAGATGAATAATTGCTCTTTTTGGATCTGTTTTCATCCTGCAATAGATTACCTCCTCATAACAAAGAAGTGGAATGAACAGTTACTAGTAAACATTCCCTATTCCCTAGACATCTCTTAAAAAAAATCTTTGTATATTGTAAGTAATTTGTAGTGATTAGCTGAGAAGAAAACACAGCTAGAAAGTAAGCTACAAATCTATTTACACACACCTTGACAAATTATCCCACATGGACTGATTTTTATGTATGTATAACATCTGTTGGGCATATAGATGTGTGTGTGTCGGTATGGAGATGAACATGTCCGTATGAATCTCTCAGTGACCTTGTGATCTTGTTCCTCTGAACTGGGGTGGGGTAGGAATCACAGCGTGACGGAGGCAAGGCCACACTTGTTTTCTGGAAGATGCTGATGACAGACGATGTGAACAAAACAAGTACTGAGGCACTGGTGACATAAAATCATTTTACAGTGATTTTCATCATTTACTTAGGCTAAGATCCAGAAAACTGTAGACACGGTGCAAATCCTGTACCTGTTCTGCCCATGGCCCATGATGTCACTGCTTTTGTGATGGTTGTTGTTTCGATGATGATGATATGGCTCTATATTCTTAGTTACCAAAGAGACCTCCATATTTCACAATATTTACTGATTAAATGATCATAAAAATGTTTAGTAATTAACTCTCATGAGGCATACAGAATGAAGTATGTACTGTATACACAGAAGGGTGACCAAAAAAACATGGTGCATATTAAAATATTTATATTCCTGGTGCTAATGTTCTGTGCAGCACAAATACTTAAAGTAGATCATTTTTATGCATCCAACACTGTATTATAGCAGTGTAGGAAGTAACGATCTGTAATCGTTAGTTCTGTAAAACAAAAGGATGGGAAAATTGATAACACAATAGATACACTACTCATTTGGTACACAGGATGCAAGATTTCACACAATTTCCATTTTTTTACACTGTCTGCACTACTTATCTGATCTATCCTCGGGTCACGGGGAGCCTGTGCCTATCTCAGGTGTCATCAAGCATCAAGGCAGGATACACCCTGGACGGAGTGCCAACCCATCACAGGGCACACACACACTCTCATTCAATCACATGCTATGGACAATTTAGAGACGCCAATCAACCTACAATGCATGTCTTTGGACCAGGGGAGGAAACCAGAGTACTCGGAGGAAACCCCTGAGGCACGGGGAGAATATGCAATCGAACCCCCAACCCTGGAGGTGTGAGGCAAACGTTTTAACCCCACCCCGTCACACAATCTCAATCAGAATCTTTTTTTTACTTTAATATAAAGAACATTTTTCATTGTCCTCCATCTATCCATTCAATCCCATCGCTCCATGTATCCTAACTATCCACCTCATCTGTCCTCTGATATGAAAACGACTGAGTTATGATCATACTGAGTCTAACATTAAACTAGCATCCAGAGTCTGCTTGTCATACATTGCTGACAGAAAACGTGCGGTATAAAGTGAACTCGTTTTCATGATACACAGAATCTTCTAATCTACATTAAATATGTTGCTAACAGTCTGAAATAAACATGCTAGGTAAACAAGTGTATGTTAACGTTAGCTCAGTTAACCTTAGGCTAACATCAACAGATGTAGGCAGAAAATAGGATTATCCTGACCTGAGCTAATTTACTGAATCAACCAACTCACATCTTCTTCCTTTCTTTTCATCCATGATGACATTAAGGTCATCTGTTGCTGCTTCTGGTGTTTCATCGCTGACTGTGCCGCAACCGCGATACCTGTTCATTACACCTTTCAAGGACTTTTCACACTGCACTTAACCCTGGGTTATTGTCATTCTCAACACCGCTTTTAATCCCAGGAAAAGAAATGTTTCACACCTGTAATTTGAAGGCGGTGTTAGCACCGCTTTTTACCCGGGGTTATGAAACCTTGCTTCGGAGCAGGGTTAGCACCACATTTGTGGTGTTAACCCCGCATTGCGGTGCAAAGTTTGTTCAGTGTGAAACGGAGAGGTGTTTGCTTGTTGCTGCTGGACACTTGGCAACAGACAGCCAATCAGAAATTGAGCTGCGAGGCTCATGTCACGTCAGTAATCGAAAATGTCAGTAAGAGGAAACGCGCGTCGTGTGAACAGGAGCCAGTGAGAGAAAAGTAAGAAAATGTCAAAAAACGGAAAGCGTGTGAACTGGAGTGATGAGGAGACGGTATTATTCTTACAGCATTTTTTAACAACTGGCAAGATGCGGAAAAAGCCGTGTAAACAGGTTGCCTGCTGTTCATCCAATCAGTGACAGTGACACCACAAATATGCAAATTAGAACGTTAACCCAGGGTGTAGGAATGTACAGTGTGAAACGTCTGTTAATGAATACCCAGGATTAACAGTTAACCCCAGGTATAGTATGTGCAGGGTGAAACGCGATTAATGATAACCCAGGATTCTGTTTATCCAGGGTTTAGGATGGCCCAGGGTTAACAATTCAAAAAGCCCTTCAGTGAACTATTTTTAGAGTGTGCACGTGACGTTCCTGGACTCTCTGTGGTTTGGGTGCACTTGCCCATTTTAGTACTGAGTGTCAAACTTAATTTAGATCATGTGCCACATTTACACTTAGCTCAATGTCAAGTCAACTCCTTTCAAATGAATTCATTCATCAGCATTTAATCAAAAAATTTGCATTTTAAATACACCCAAGAAAACTATCAAATTATGGTCTTGCATAAGTATTCACCCCCCTGAACCTTTCCATGTTTTGTTTTGCTACAAGTTGGAAGTAAAATGGACTTAACTGGGATTAAAGATAATATGTTGGTATAACTATTGCTAATGCAGAATTAGACATTATTACACCATTGAGTTTAAGTTTATTGCTCTATTTT
The DNA here is from genome assembly GCA_033459395.1 of Hemibagrus guttatus. Taxonomy (NCBI): domain Eukaryota; kingdom Metazoa; phylum Chordata; class Actinopteri; order Siluriformes; family Bagridae; genus Hemibagrus; species Hemibagrus guttatus. The sequence goes on from JAUCMX010000001.1 coordinate 23,856,300, forward strand.
GCCCCCTTGTGTGATAACAGAGACTGGCTCATATTTTCTTTCAGTATAATTATGGGGTGGATGAGATGGTAATTAACAACACAGATTTAAGGGTAGTTTGTGGGGTTTTGTTGTTGGTAAAACTACTCAAAATTGTGAAATCGCACACGCAGGATTCTTCTTTTAATCTTCTACTGTTGGAGACACATGTAATTACTCTCTATGATAGCTATACTCATCTTCAATGCACATGAATCGAAGAGGGCTTTCGCTGAATGTGTGTTGTGATGATGTCACATGGCATGTCTTGGCTCAAATCGGCAGAAAATCTGCAGAAATTCTGAATAATAGTGTGCTCCTCTGAATAGCCTAGAGTTTGCTAGATTTTAGGTTAATTTCTGCAAACACAAAAGTGTGCAAATTCTAGAGGAACTGTTTAATTTGTCCTTTGGCTATATGTTTCATGCCCTCGTTATAGATGGAAAGTCACTTCAAATCAGTCCAAAGTTATTCTGACTGATCGTATTTATCCTATGATGAAACGTGTCTATCCTGATGGGGGTGGTTTATTCCAGCATGACAGCACCTCCATCCACAGGGCACTCTCTACCACCATCATCAAACCACCAATTGAGGTAATATTTTGAAAGAATTGTGTTCCTCCTTTTCCAGTTTCCAGAGAATCTGTGCCAAAGTATACTGCAGCTGTCCTGGTGGCTTAACACCTTACCATCTTACCTTTTTTTTTGTATTCTCAATCTGTTTGCAAGATAATGATAAGAGAATATTACTCCATTACTGACTGCAATGTATTTATCTGATTCGTAATATATTTACATGAAGTATTTAACAAGGAGCAAGGCATATCTTCATTGCACTTGCAGGAATGCTTCTCACATGTCTCTTGTTTTGATAAGAGAGAGGATAGGTAAATGCAGGTAGCTGAGCAACCAGAGCTCCAGAGGACATCTGCTGATAGAAAGCTAATCTCGTGATTACACGCAGCGAATCAGAAAACACAATCTGACCTATTTCAGAGGCTGCACGCACAGTAGCTTCTGCTTGGTTTATGCTAAACGTTCTGAGAAGAAAGGCATGCTGGCTTTTCTTACCACACAAATTCAACTTAATAAGGAAGTGAAATACGTGCTTTGTGGAAAATTGAGTGCTGATCCAAATCAAAGATCATAAGGGACTCTTGGGCTTGCTAAAGAAGAGTAGAAAAGCAAGGAAAAGTGTCAATGATTTTTCATGGCATGTGGTTGTGATATATCAAGATGATGCTGAGGATGACATATGACTCAAGTCATGCTCAAGAGTGCTGGGAAAGTAATGTGCACAGCAACGCAACCTGGAACTATTTTACTCCTTCTAAAACCCACAGCAAGAGATCTGCACTGGATCTTGAGCTAAGCTCTTTGTGTTTTGGCAAGTGGGCTAACGCATAATGCATTAGCTACAGAGGTTTCCAATGGACAAGTGTGGAATATTAGAACCAGATGACTCCTTTTCACAAGACCGACACCACGGATGACTCAAAACAGAATGGAGAAAGGAAAAAGTCAGTGATGTCCGTGATGAAACAGATACTACAGAATGGGATCATTCGTGCAGATATGATGCTTTAATATAATTTCTGGTAATAGAATTCCAACATTGTTTCTGAATGGTTGCACTTGTTGAGAAGTAAACAACAAGTTTATCAAAAAAAAAAAGCTTGATTAAAAAGACAACATCCAATAGACATTTGCTGAGTCTGCATTAATAACAACAGTAGTGATAGTAACCAGGGGTTCAAACAGTTAAAATCTTTGAAAAGCTTCTCCACAGAAGAAAAATACACACAGTGGTTAGAGAAAACGATGCGGATGTGGATAAGAAACAAAATGGTAGACGCTTTAGATCCTGTGGCCATTAGACATTATCATGAAAATCGATGACAGCAAATTTCTTTAAAATGGGATATTTATTTGCAATCTTACATATTATGCTGTTTCCAGTGGCTTGGTGCTTAGCATATGTGCCTCGCACCTCCAGCATTGGCGGTTTGATTCCCACCTCCATCTTCTGTGTCCACTGAGATTGTATGATCTCCCTGTGCTTCAGGGGTTTCCTCTGGTTTCCTTATCTGTTTGATTGTGCTCTGTGATGGGTTTGCAACTTGTCCAAGGTGTCCCCTGCTTTGTGCCCTAAGTCCCCTGGGATAGACTCCAGAATCCTCAACTCTGGGTTGGATAATCAGTACTAAAATGGATGGATGGATAATCTTTCTGGATATGTGTAGTTTGGATAAGGAACAAAATAGTAAATGTTGTAGACCTTGTGGCCAACAGCTCTTATCACAAATACTACATTTACGACAACAGATGTCTTTAAAATCGGATATTTATTTGAAAAAAAAACACCCTGCATCTATTTATCTACAAATCACACTATTGTAAATAAATAGAAATAAATGATTAAACCTAGTTCTAACATTAAAGAGTGCAAAGCCATGCCTCTTAGTGTTTTCTTTCCAAATGCCAGGTTTAAATCGCACATATCACAATATAGTGGTTGCCTCAGCAGTTGGAGGTTCAGTTCCTGTCTCTTCTCTGTGTGCACATATTTAATGTTCCCCCTGTTATTCAGGGGGTTTCCTCTGGTTGCTCTGGTTTCCTCCCCTGTCCAAAGCCATGTGTTTTTGGCTGATTGGCATCTCTAAATTGTCTGCAGTGTGTGAATGGGTGTGTGAGTGTGTGTGACTGTGCCCAGTCATGGGTTGTCACCCTGTTCAGGATGTCTCTTGTCTCATGCCCTGAGTTTCCTGGGGTAGATTCCAGGTTCCCTGTGACCTTGTTTAGGTCCCCTATAGGGGGTCACCACAGTGGATCATACGATCTGCATATTTGATTTTGGCACAGGTTTTACACCAGATACCCTTCCTGATGCAATTCTTCCATTTTATCTGAGCTTGGAATCGGCACTGAAAATTAACCCCTCAAAGGCTGGGTCGGTTCTCTGCCCAGGAATCAAACCCAGGGCCACGCCAGAGAGAGTACTGGATCCTGCTGATTTATCATTTTCTTACCAAATGCAATGTTTAAATCCCAAATATCGCAATCCGTGTTTTACATAAAAAGAAGTTCCCCAATGGCGTCTATGGCTGGTTATAAAATAAGGGGTCCTACTTTACTTTTTAAACAAACCCCTCTGGTGTCAGGTTCTACAACGAACCCTTACAAGCATCCTTACAGCAACAAACAAAAGAACATTTCCTGGATGAAACCTAGAATATGTCCTTCTCGGTATGTCAGAGCTCTATAGTTAAGACAGAACTCTATAGTCTACAAACCCAGACCAAGACAAGCTTCACATCTTAAGTTAATACCTTTAAAAGAATGGGAGGATTGTGGAAAGATCATATTGCTGATACATTCATTCAAAAGGAAATCTTTTGCTCTCAAGGCACAAAATGGCTGTTTAAAATGGCTGTTATTCATGTGGCTTTACATGATTCTGTTTTTGTTATTAGTCAGTACATAATGTAAAAGACATTTTAGCACAAGGGGGATAAATATTCAAACAGACTTATTGCCACATGGTATGTGTTTATAGAATCAGCCGGCAGCATGCAACAAGACCTCTGAAGCAGATGCAGTGACATATGGAGCCATGTGAATCTTTAGTTTACACAGATTCCTTTCTGACTACTTGAAAAATTGTGTTGTTACACACTCAAACACACACACACACACACACACACACACACACACACACACACACACACACACACACACACAAATATACATGCGATTTCTTGAGTTAATAGAGGATTTCACCATCAGCTTTACTCTAATATACACTGAAACCTGAGACTAAAGGCTGGCATCAGGTCTATAAGACATTTGGCATCTCTCCAAATCTAGAAATAGAGAGAACATTTACTTTAAGACACGATGAACAGTAGGGCTCATATAACATAATTTATACCACAGCACTTGTTGAATTCATTTTTGAGAATAACATCATCATTATACTATTTTATACAACTTTATACATTTATACTAAACTATAAAAAAAATGAACTAAAAAGCTTGTTAGGAATTTATCCTAATTTGGGAATTACCAAAGAGAACCACATTCTTTGGTGTGATTGGAAGGACATAGAATAGTATAGGTGAAAGTGTTATTAAAAAAAAAAATCTAAATGATTTTATTTATATAATGCTTCTAACAATGGACATTGCCTTAAAGCAGGTTTACAGAAATATTAAAATATAGAATAAATTTAAAATTAGATTTATATTTATCCATAAGGAGCAAGTTAGAGGCAATGGTGGTAAGGAAAAACTCCCTGAGACGATATGAGGAAGAAGACTCAAAAGGAAACCCATCCTTATTTGTATTTGTATTATTTATAAGTAATATTCTTTCTACAACTGTGTATAGTCAGGCAGAATTTTGCAACCAAGAGTTCCTGAACAATAGGTCAGCATAATTTCTGAGTTCTAATTCTAATTCCCTCCTGCCAAAGCCTTCAAATGTTCAATAATGGAAACCCGAGCACAAAACTGACCGCTGCAATGGCAGTTCAAAGTTGCCGCACTAGTCTCCAAGTGGGCATCACCAAGCGACGAGACTCCAGCATTATATGAGAGAGAGAGAGAGAGAGAGAGAGAGAGAGAGAGAGAGAATGTTAGGTATGTTTGTGATCATGTAATGGATAAAGGCAATGTACCTTATGTGTAAAGTGCAGGCAGAGACTCCGCAAGACTAGCTATGACAGCACAACTGAAAGTGAGAGCCAAAAGGTGACACAGCCATGAGCGCTTCCTGGGACATAAACTCCATAGTCAAATATAGCCCATAGCAAACCTGAGTGAACATGCGACAGTTGGTAAAGCAACAGCATCCAAACATCCCAGTTCACCAAACAGTCTTCTGTATGCCCATGAACCCTCCAGATCTGCTTCTTTACTGCCAATAAATTCATAAAAAGCTTGACTAAAAGAAAGTGTCCTAAATCACATACTTATGCACTATTCTATGCCATTGTGTAGTATAAATAGTGTGATTAGTGGGTTCACACTGAAAATTACAAGAAGAAGAAGTACATGGGTAATGCACTCATTTAAGTGAGAAAATTAAGTGGAATGTGGGAGACTTCATGCACTCAATAATCACAGCTTTGCTTATGTAGTAGAAAAGGGTGTGCAGCTACCAAGCACTGACACTGAATGAGGCATCTGACAAACGTCAAGGGTGATTAACAAACCCCAAATTTACATACATTATATACTGATTCATGACCTAAGGAGCCAGGGCATGGAGTGAGATGCACCCTGAACAACATTTTTACACGCAAACCTGCAAAAAACTCCACAAGCACTGGAACACTTACATTAAATGAAATTGAGATAATTTAGAAAAATTATAAATGTATTTGTGACACATATTTGCAATAAACAATGCAAAAATAAAAAATGTTTTCATTGGACTCACTCTTGTCTTTATATATGATAAATCTAGCAATATTATAGCAGTTAATCTATATTTATTAACAGTAATATGTGGTTGCATACTACTTGCACAGAGTAGCTGTTTTTTTTGTTTTTTAATGGATAAGGGTGATTGTGAGTTGACTACGATGACACCTATTATATCTTTCAGATAGATTGAGATGTGCACTAGTGCATGTACGCTACTGGATGTGTTAGGTAGGCAGGCTTGTGTGACGATTTCCATGTGCACCCAGTTGCACAGAGCGTGCATTAACAGTGCCAGTGGGGTTTGCCGCAGCTTTAGTCACTGGGATACTGGTATGGTTCTGGTTTTGTTAGGCAGATGTCTGTGCGGTGTTAAATGTAATGAGAAATCCTTATTGAACCAGTGGCACTAAGCAGGCATTAACAACACCAGTGGGAATTGCTACAGCCTTAATTACTGGGGTGGCCTGTGTCATGCTGGTTGTGTTAGACATGTTGGCAAGGCTGAAGGACAAGTGAGGTAATCCAGAGAACATAAGCTACTTTCAAACATAAGCTACTTGGCCATGGCTGGATTGCCTGGGCAAGGGTGTCTGATTTTTGAAAGACAAAATGACCCCAAGTATCATCACTGATGACATGTCTGGGCACAAGATTTTTGTATTTGCCAGGTCCTCATATGTTTTTGTAAATGTCCTCTAGACATTTTATGGGAATATGAACTAAAACTCAATGAATGCTGATAGGAAAAGCTGTCAAATACAGCTGGGTTTCTAGAACGTTCATGAGATATTTGTACACTGTAATCTGATATAATAAATATTTTTGACACTGTATTGTATCCATTGGCAGATACAGATACAGTAGTAATTGGTATAACAACTCTAGTGGTACAAAAGTTAAGTTTAATCAGTTGTATCATCCTACCTCATGTGCTTGCATCATGTGCACACTGCTTTACTAATTCAGAACAAAAACATTGCTGTACCAAACCAGGCACAATGAAACATTCCTCATCTATTTTGTACTAATGACCTTTATAGACAATTAGTATGGCTTTTTGGCATGAGGTCAATTCTAATGATGCATTCATGTGGTATCAGAATTATCATTAATAAATTAAAAAATAATTAAAAAGATACCCAGTAGGATGTTGAAATTGAAGTTGTAATTATGACTGGGAAAATGTTATAATTGTCAAGTTTTTGAAATGGGAAGAATCCAAAAATTTCAACATCTTGGAAGAGAGTACAGTTTCAGTACTGAATGACAGATTATGTTCATTTCTCTAAATAGAAGAAATTGTTAGCAATTTCTATTGGTCATATTTATTTATTTATATCAGCAGCTATTCTATGAGTGTTGTACATTTTTACACAGCGATAGTAGCTTGTATTTGGCCATAATTCCCTTATCATAGTAATATGTATTATGGTGTCAAAATAAAACTAAATGTGAACATGACATACTCAAAATTACAGCTTAAAAGTGGGAATTAGGATAATTCTGGTAGCACATACAGGCAGTATTAAATTTTGAACACACCAAGGCCACGTCCAGTTAAGGACAGATATCTCTTTTATTATCAGCTGTGTAGCTTGGGATGGTCATTGTTCCCAAAGAGAGATCATGGTAGAGGTAGAAGTGAAATGCCTCTGAGGCAAATACCTGGCCAGCAATCTCCTACCAGTTGTTCCTCTGCTTTTGCCAATAAGGCAAGGCCTCTGCTTTGTTCCTGCAGATGGAAATGGAGATAGTGACTCTCTCCAGAACGCTCAGCCCAAGTGCAAAAACAAACAACATACCAGATGCATGAGGAGATCTTCCCTATCTTACTTTCTGCATTCGCACAGCCTTTTTCTATTTTATGCATGGTTACAATCTCATTTTTATTACCTCATAAATAGCAAGAGAGTGAATGTTATTTAATGAACACTCAAGTGCTAAAATTAATTACAGTATTCATGTACATCCAGCTGGACCCTATGCACATTCTAACAGTTAGAGCAATTTGCTATGTTCCAATGAAATTACACTGAATAGGAAGGTAAGCAAAGTGTAAAGTTTAAAAAATGTAGGCATGCCCCTGGCAAACTAGAGGTGTGTCCCAAATATACTTAACATACAGATATACCTATACACTATTTTATGCCATCTAGTAATTGTGTGTGAAGAAGTGCCCTTTAAGTACCTGGATAATGCATATATTAAACTGAACAAAACAAAGTTTGAACACTTCATGTGCTCAACAATCAGTTCACTGCTAGTGGTGCTGTATTATGTGCGTTTGACAGTATTTGCTATAGATTTGGAAATGGCCATTTTTTTTACCATCTTTACTAGAGTCCTAACTAGAACCAGAAGATATGAACACATCACTCCTATCTTAGCCACACTACATTGGCTCCCAGTCAAATTCCGCATTGATTATACTGTTACTGACCTATAAAGCACTAAATGATCTCGCGCCACAGTACCTGAGTGACCTTTTGGTTGTTTATGATCCGCCACGCCTACTCAGATCAAAGGGTGCAGGTTATTTGGTAGTACCTCAAGTAGCAAAGGTTACAGCAGGGGGCAGAGCTTTTTCTTACAAAGCTCCACAGTTATGGAACAGCCTTCCATTTAGTGTTCGGGATTCAGTCTCACAGTCTCAATGTTTAAGTCTAGGCTGAAGACACATTTGTTTAGTCAAGCTTTTAATGTATAATTTTTCTTAGGTAAAGTAGCAGATCTGGAAGGTTCATGGGTTCATACTGTTGCCTCACCACTCTCGCAAGTCGCTCAGGTTTGCTGACTGTGAAGTGGTTGGACGCTTTCAGTTATGCTGTCATAGCTAGTTCTGCCAGAGTCCCTGCCTGCACTTTACACATAATCTACATTGTCTTTAAAAATCACATGATCATAAGCATACTTAATAACTCTCTCTCTCTCTCTCTCTCTCTCTCTCTCTCTCTCTCTCTCTCTCTCTCTCTCTCTCTCACTCTCTCTCTCTCTCTCTGTCTGTCTTTCTCTGTCGAGCTATACTTCCCAATCCCAAGCTCCCAGTGTTCAGAGTTTCCAGCGTGACCACTGGCTCTACCCCTGGTCGGAGTCTCATTGCTTGGTGATGCTCACTGATGCTGTGGATGGATCTGTGTGGAAAGCCATGGACAGAGCCACTTTGGGACTATCACACCGTCACAGATCTGCTGTTACATCTGTCAGCTTTGACAGCAAGGAATTAGTGTCTATAATGAACTCAGAAACTACATTGACCTAATAGTTCCTCATGGGCCCTTGGTTTCTGTTGTAGAAAGGACACTATTTACATTTACATTATTTACTGTCCAGTGTCACCCAAATGAGGATGGGTTCCCTTCTGAGTCTGGTTCCTCTCAAGGTTTCTTCTTCATATCATCACAGGAAGTTTTTCCTTGCCACCATTGCTTGCTCTTTAGGGATAAATAGGGATAAAATAGTTTAATAATTTAATGATTCTTTTTTTCCCTCTACTTTCTGTTTCTCTATTTTTGTAAAGCTGAGAAAATGTCCATTGTAAAAGGTGCTATACAAATAAAGTGAACTGAACTGAACTATCCAGTAAAAGAAGCTTTAGTGTTCCATTTGAGACAATACTGGCATTTAAAAATTCATACACTAGACAATAGACTACATAATGCATAGTGTCTTTCCACCTCCTAAAAACATGCCTTTAGGTAAAATTGTGACTTGTAGTTACCCCTAGGCACAAATGACCATGTGAATGTGTGTGTGTTTGTGCACGGTGCTGTGTAAGGAACTGGCATACCATCCTCCTAGTGTCTAGTCATTGTAGATCTGGAGCCTATTCTGGTAACACTGGGCTCAAGGCAGGAGAATTCACCTTAGAAGGGATGCCAGTCTAATCCCAGGCAAAATTCTCTCTCTCTCTCTTTCTCTCTCTCTCTCTCTCTCTCTCTCTCTCTCTCTCTCTCTCTCTCTCTCTCTCTCTCTCTCTCTCTCTCTCTCTCTCCACACACACACACACACACACACACACACAGCCAATCACACCTAGGGGTAAGTTAGCATAGACAATCCGCCTATCAGCATGTTTTAAACAGTAGGAAGAAAACTATGCAAAGTTTAACTGGATACAGAAAGTGTAATCTAAACTCACTATCGCATCCAAGACCCGGGAGCTGTGCGATGGCATTGCTTCCCACTGCATCATCATACTGCCCCACTGTGACTTGTGCCCTCATTTCAAACCCAGAACAACTGTGAGCTGTGCAGGAAGTGGGAAGCCACTCTGAAGGATTTCACTGAGTACAAAGCATGCTTTACAACACTTTGTTTAACCAAAGGTATAAAAACAACATTTAGGGTTTCAGCCAAGTCCATCCTCAATGTTCTTTATCTGTCACATACATATTACATACATGTAATGAAACATAGTGAAATGTTTTTCTTTAGTTACTCGTCCCACAGTGCAATAACAAACATGGACATACTAACACACAATTAAAATAATAACGAAGTATAATAAACTTAAAATATAATTAAACATATAGTAAAATATAGTATAGGTGAATTGGAGAATGTGGATAAAATTGAATATCCTCGAATAAATACAGAACTATATGTGTAGAGAGCAAACTGTTTTGTATATGTGTTTCTGCGTGTGATTTTTTTCTCGACTCATTTATCAGCATATGCAACCTCATTTAGTTGCCAGATTGCGTGAAGATTGAAATCCTCCCAAGTCTCTATGTGTTGGTCTTCAATATCTGGTAGCACTTCCCTGTTGGGAGCACAGAGAATAGACTGTGTCTAGGGTGGTGAAAGTCATAAATGTATCTCTTGATCCTGGTCCTGAATTACTGTGTGTAGATGTCTAGAAGTTCTGATGGCCTTCTCCATTGTCGTCACCACTCTGGACAGCGCATTTCAGCCTGCAAAACCAGGCAGTACTGCTCCCTGTGAGAAGACTCTTAATAGCTTTAGTATAGAATGCTCTCAGCACCCTGTGTGAGACCTTGAAACAGGCTACATACATGTAAAAACTGATTGGTCAAATCTACATCATTTGTTTTGTGGAGCATGGAGTTGCTATTAGTGCCTTACAGTTCAAGGTTCTATTGTTTGATTGTTAGTACACTTAAATCACTGGCAGTGGATCTCAGTGAACGAAATCTTCAAGTTGAAAATCTTCACTTATGTACATTGAATAAATAATCACATCAAAATGATGTGAGAGTGGTCAGTGTAAACCAAAATCATAAACCCAGTGAAGGCTGAATTCAAAACAACACAGAAAATCGAGGTAAAAAAATGTAATTACAGGCTGATTTCATCAAGTTGCAGGATCAGTGCATCAGTGAGCTCCTGGACAGTCTGTAATACTACTTGGTGGCTTCGGATGCTCTGATACATAATCTCCCAGTGGTTCTCAATTGCATGCAGGTCTGGGAACATGAGGGCCAGTCAATGGCATCAATGCCTTTGTCATCCAGAAACTGTCTATACACTCATGCCACATGGGACTGGGCATATGGAGGTCTATATGACCCTCCAAGGATATTCCTCCCCAGACCATCACTGTCTTACTGCCAAACCAGTCATGATGGATGATGTTGCAGGCAGCAACACATTCCCCACGGCATGTCTAGACTCTTTCATATCTGTCACATGTGCTCAGTGTGAAATTGCTCTCACTCTGTCAGGTTCTGGGCTGTTTTGTTTTTGGACGCTAGAGGTCCTCGTGAAGCTCCTGCGCCTGTGCAATTAGTGTATTGCTTTCACATGTGTCTCATTCGGGTGTGGGTATTTAAGTCTCTTTGTTTCTCGGTTTCGGGGTTGGGGTCTTTAATTGTCGTTAGTTGGCGTTAGAGGTTATGTGGCCGGCTTTTCGGGTGGGCCTTTGGTGCTGTCTCTGTTTTGTGCTCGGGCTTCGGGCTCTGCCTTTTTCTCCTCGGGAGTTTCTCTTTCTCTTTGTTTTTGTTTCGAGTCCCAAGTTTCCCTCCCGAGTTTCCCTTTCGAGTTCCGAGTTCCGAGTTTCCCTTTCGAGCTTCCCTTTATGTTTTGTCCTTTTCATTGTATTTTCATCCCTCCGATGATGATCAGGGATCTGAGGAGCCCTATAAGGAGCACTAAACGAGCACTAGATACCAAAAGGCTGACACACTCGTGATGGCAGACCTTCCATTTCTGGTGTTCTCTGGCAAATGCCAATCAGACTGTATGGTGCTGGGCAGTGACCACAGGTCCCACTTGAGGATGTCGGGCCTTCTTGCCACACTCATGAAGTCTGTTTCTGACAGTGTGGTCAGAAACATGCACAACAGTAGCCTGCTTTCATAGGGCTCTGGTAGTGCCCCTTCTGTTCCTCATTGCACAAAGTCACAGGTACCGGTCCTACTGCTTGGTTGTTACCCTTTCATGGTCCTGTCCAGATCTTCTCACATAATGGTCCATCTCCTGGTGTCTCCTCCATTCTTGTGAAACTGTGCTGGATAACACACCAAACTTCCTTGCCATGGCACATATGGATATGGAGGAGCTGGACTATCTGTTCAACCTGACTGGGTTGAACAATTGTCTGTGGCCACCAAAACCATTCCCTTTTTGGGGGTTGTCTTGCTGTTGCCTCTCCATTGCACCATATGCTTCCTAACTAGACAGATTGATATCTATGAAGTTTAATTGACTTGGTGTTATACTCTGATTATTAGATAATTAAGTTTTACAGTAGAAATATAATGGGGATAAAATATATAGAGGGAATATAATAAAATGTATACAAAACTATACATGTATAGTGCAAACTGTTTTCTGTATATGTATCTGTGCATGAGGTAACAATATGCAGATTTTCTCAAGTGCCTTCATTCAGTTGCCAAATTGCCTGAAGGTAGTAACACTACCCATGAGTCTTACTGTGTTGGTCCTTGCAATCTGGGTGGTGAAAGTCTTTAACCATTCTCCTGGCCCTGGTCCTCAATCACTGTGTCCAGCCCTGGTTTGGCATGAGGTTGTTAGGCTGTTAGTGCCTCACAACCTAAGGCTCTATAGTTGTTTCATTGCCAGTTATTGTCTGTGAAGTGATTTCCATGTTCTCTTCATGTCATCATGGGTTTCTTCTGCACCTTCTCCCTTCCTTAAAATGCCTGTAGCGACGTTAAAGGGTTTTATGAGTGAACAAACATATGAGTGCCTATAAGTGCTTGGTGCCCTCTCAAGGTTCTGCTCAAGGATTCTCCCTCAAGTAGTCTTTTTCCTTGCCACCATCACCTCTGGCTTGCTTGTTATTGTCACAGACACACCAGGCTCCAACACCAACCAATCGCAGCGCACTCCCTCTCAAGAATACTAATCACTCACACCTGCACGCAATCACCTCTGCAATCACTCCACACATAAAGGACACTCACACACAGTCACTCACCGTCTGGTCTTGTTTGCAACTAAGGACTCTTCCTGAATGCTTACCTCAAGGCTGCCTGTTGTTACCTATCTGTCTCCAGTGTTCCCAAGTTACCTCGTGTGTCTCCATCGTGTGTGTGTGAGTGTCATCCGTCTTCAGCTTTTCTACTACTCCAGCGATCACACAACTGAGCGGCAAGGCACTTTTATGGGCTGATTCCATCTGGTCCCAAAATCACCCAGCTATCCAGTCCTACTCCAGTTTCGTCGATCATTTCAAAGAGGTGTTCGGACAGCCCTCCTGGGATTCTTCTATCGGTGAGGAGTTTTATAATCTAAAGCAAGGAAAAATGTCTGTTAACAAATATGCTCTTCAATTCAGAACATTTGCTGCCAAGAGCAGATGGAATGAACAAGCGCTGCTTACTTCATATCGTCAAGGATTGGATCCACAAGTGCGGTTGCATCTCGCTGCATACAAGGATTCCATCAGGCTTGAAAGGTTTATCCAACTCTCCATCCATTTCACCACTTGTATGCAGTCATGTCTCGAAGAGCACCAGGGCCAGGCGCAGCTCACCACCATCCTCTGCCGGCCAGGCTCCGTCAGCCCTCCTGAACCAGCCCATGAACCCATGCAATTGGAATCATCACGTCTGACTCCCGCTGAACGGCAGAGAAGGCTGACCCAGAATCTATGTCTGTACTGTGGTGCTCCTGGGCATGTAATCTCCGCATGCCCCATTCGTCCTCCTTGTCCCATGGTGAGTGCCATCTTCCCTTCTATTCAGAAGATGAAACCACTCACCATTATTGGAAAGCTTACTGCTGCTGATGTCTCTATTCCAGTTGCTGCCCTCCTTGATTCCGGGTCAGCAGGCAACTTCATCTCCGGCGCCCTCTGCCGTCAGCTCAAGCTCAAGACCACGGCTACGTCTACTACGTACCAGATCCAGTCAATAACTGGAAAACCTGTAAGCAGACGACAAATCCAGTCAATAACTGGAAAACCTGTAAGAAGACGACACCACTACTACTTCAAATCGGTGTACTTCACTTGGAGAAGATCTCATTGCTGGTTCTGGAGGAATCCACCGCTGACGTGATTTTAGGGCGTCCGTGGTTGGAGCAGCATAATCCCATCCTCTCCTGGAAGACCGGCGAAGTCCTGAAGTGGGGCGACACCTGTTTTAATGACTGTTTCTCTGAATTCCCTGTTCCACGTTCTCCAAGCTCGAATCATCTTCCTGTCTGTGCTACATCCATCGAGAGTCCATTAGAGAAACGATCTGTGGATATTCCAACCTGTTACGCCCCCTTCAGCGACGTTTTCTGCCCTAAGAGAGCTTCAAAGCTGCCTCCACACCGGCCATGGGACTGCGCCATCCATCTGCTTCTGGGTGAGTCAGTGCCCAGGGGAAAGATTTATCCCCTGTCCATCCCAGAGGAGAAGGCCATGGAGGAATACATCGAGGAGGCTCTGGCTCAAGGCTACATCCATCCATCAACTTCCCCTGCTGCTTCCAGCTTCTTCTTCGTGGCTAAAAAGGACGGAGGCTTGCAGCCTTGTATTGACTACAGAGCTCTCAACTATATAACCGTCAAGTTCAGGTACCCCCTTCCTCTCGTCCCAGTGGCCCTGGAATATCTCCGTGGTGCCATGGTTTTCACCAAGTTGGACCTCCGCAGTGTGTATTACCTCATTCAGTTACGCGATGGGGACGAGTGGAAGACCGCCTTCATCATGCCCACAGGCCACTACGAATATCTGATCATGCCCTATGGCCTTGTCAATGCCCCCTCTGTATTCCAGGACTTCATACATGAGGTGCTCCGGGAGTTTCTCCACAAGTTCGTCTTGGTATACATCGATAATATCCTGATTTACTCCCGGAGCCTGGCCGAACATTGCCACCACGTTGCGGAGGTCCTGAAGCGCCTGAGGGAGTTCCAGCTGTTCCTCAAAGCTGAAAAGTGCTCCTTCCATCAACCCTCAGTGCAGTTCCTTGGCTACAACATCGACAGCAGTGGTATTCAGATGGACGAGGGGAAGGTGGCAGCCATCAAGGACTGGCCAACTCCCACCACTGTGAAGGAACTCCAACGTTTCCTTGGCTTCGCAAACTTCCATAGACGGTTTATTCAGAACTACAGTTCCATCTCTAATCTTCTCACCAGTCTCCTGAGAAACAAGCCCAAGTCTCTGTCCTGGACAACATCTGCCGAAGAAGCTTTCAACACCTTAAAGGAAGCCTTCACCACTGCTCCTCTTCTGGTCCATTCTGATCCCAACAAGCCCTTCATAGTGGAAGTGGATGCCTCCACAACCGGAGTAGGAGCGGTCCTATCACAACAGCAGGGGAACCCAAGCCGCCTCCATCCATGTGCCTTCTTCTCCTGCAAGCTCAACCCGGCGGAGGTGAACTACGACATCGGCAACCTGGAACCGTTATCTGTGAAGCTGGCCCTCGAGGAGTGGAGGCATTGGCTGGAGGGAGTCAGACATCCTTTCTTGGTGCTCACAGATCACAAAAACCTGGAATATCTTCGAGCCACCAAGAGACTCAATCCATGACAGGCCTGCTGGGCCCTTTTCTTCACCCGTTTCAATTTCACCATTTCCTACAGACCTGGATCCAAAAACACCAAGGCTGATGCTCTATCCCGACTTTTGAAGAAAACACAGAGGAACCTGAGACCATCCTTCCGGAAAAGGTAATTGAGACCCTTCCCTCTACCAATGCCTCCACCAACACTCCGCCGGGTTGCCCACCAGGCTTGAAATACATCACCAGAGCACGGCGCACCCCACTTATTCACTCCGCCCATACATCACTTGGCACTGGCCACCCAGGGGTCAATGAAACCCTCTCATTGCTAAAAGATCGCTTCTGGTGGCCCAATATGGCATCTGATGTCAGAAGGTACGTGCAAGAATCCACGCCACCAACCATCCAGCAAACTCCTTCCTCTGCCTGTTCCCAACCGTCCATGGTCACACCTAGGAGTGGATTTCATTACGGATCTTCCTGCTTCCAATGACTGTACATGTATATTTGTGGTAGTAGATAGGTTTTCTAAATCTTGTCGTCTGATTCCTTTGAAGGCACTACCCACTGCTATGGAGACTGCTGAACTGATGTTCAACCACATCTTCCGCTACTTTGGAATCCCTGAAGACATCGTCTCCGACCGAGGACCTCAGTTCATTTCAAGAGTTTGGAAGGCTTTCTTCTCGTTCCTAGGTGTGGCCATCAGCCTGTCATCGGGATACCATCCTCAGATGAACGGGCAGACGAAGAGGAAGATCCAGAAGATCGGTCGCTACCTCTGTACCTTCTGTCATGGCCACCAGGACTCTTGGAGCCAGTACCTGGGTTGGGCCGAGTACGCACAAAACTCCCTACGCCAACCATCCACCGGCCTGAGACCTTTCCAGTGCGTACTCGGATACCAACCCCCACTGTTCCCCTGGTCAGGGGTGAGAGAGATTCTGGACTCCCGGCGCCGTGGTGGTCAGCTCGAGTACCTGGTAGACTGGGAAGGCTATGGTCCAGAGGAACACTCATGGGTACCACGCAACGACATACTTGACCCAAACCTGCTGGAAACCTTCCACTCGCGCATCCCAACAGACCTGCCCCTTGTGGAAGAGGAAGACCACCACGACGTTGGGGTCCACGGCCCTCAGGAGCGGGCCGTGGGGAGGGGGGTACTGTCACAGACACGCCAGGCTCCAACACCAACCAATCGCAGTGCACTCCCTCTCCCGAATACTAATCACTCACACCTGCACGCAATCACCTCTGCAATCACTCCACACATAAAGGACACTCACACACAGTCACTCACTGTCCAGTCTCGTTCGCAACTAAGGACTCTTCCAGAATGCTTACCTCAAGGACTCCTGTTGTTACCTATCTGTCTCCAGTGTTCCCAAGTTACCTCGTGTGTCTCCATCGTGTGTGTGAGTGTCATCCGTCTTCAGCTTCTCTACTACTCCAGCGATCACCAATGATAACCCACCGGCAAGTCACAAAGGACAGTATCATTATCCATTCATCTATCACTCTGAATCACTGCATCATTCCTCACCTGTGTTCGACTATTCCCCTGCTTGTGTCTAATAAATATCCTAACTGTGATCTTCTGTCTCCAAGCCATCTGTACTGTAACAGTTATAGTCTACTTCTGGATTTTTGGAAAGTTGCTTTGTGACAGTGTCAGTGTTGAGAACATTAAGCAAATAAAAGGAAATTCAATTGCTCCAGTTTTACATGGACTTGCTCTCCCATGGTAAAGCAATTACATATGATTAATAATGTTTTTGTCTAGTATATCACTACATACCTTGCATAAGCTCTTAAACACACGATATCTCTTGATAGCTTCAACTTTAAGTACTTTCTACACGTACCTCATATTCCTTCATGTGTAAAGCTGCACAAATGTTTCCTGTCATATATTTTGTACATAGCACATAGGCTGTTATGCAGATTATTTTCAGTTCATCATTCCATTGTCTAATCATGTTCACACTTTTTTAATTTTTTCATTTTAATTTCCAATCTTTTTACATTTTCTCAGAGAAAGAAATTCTTTTAAGTTTACATGAGTCACCATATGCCTCACTGACAAAAACAATTAGCTCCCCAGTACAGGAAGTCTTTAATCCTTCCTTATACAAATCGATTCCAAATCTTTCCCATGTGCTGTTAAATGTAAAGCATGCGACCATATGGCAAAGCAACTGAACCATAACATCTGTGGTAAAGTCAAATTGGTGAGCTGCAGATGCCAAATTTTCCAACAGATACAAGTGATTAAATTAGACTAATTAAGGGACTATAGTTTTTTTTTTCTTATTTTGCTTTGTTAATGGCTGTAAAGTTATATGATGCAATATCAGTTGTTTTTCATTTGTAATTATTTTGTGTTTTGTATGCATTTAAAGTGATATTGCAAGTCTGTACAAATTTCTAAACATACCTATATAGACACCACTGATTACTGATAAACAACTATTCAAAACTATATACAATGACAATGCAGGTAATGAGTGTGAACTAATCACTAACCCATGTACCTGGGACATACAATTTTTTTTTAGATATTAATTTATAATTACCCAGCACATGTAGTAAGTATGTTGAACAGGAACAGAAAAACAAAAAAAAATCCCCTTTAGCACAACTTGACAAAGTGACATTGTGTGCAGTATCTCCTACTATGTCACTTTTTGACTACATACAATGTTTACAAAATTTAAAGAAATATATTTTTTACTTTACATTAATACATTAATTATTTAAAGTATCTCCTACTATGTTGCATTATGACTGCAAACATTGTTTAAAGTTTCATTTTATTTTTACTTGCTTACTGCACACGAATAATTCATTCATTCATAGTCTACCGCTTATCCGATCTATTCTCGGGTCACGGGGAGCCTGTGCCTATCTCAGGTGTCATTGGGCATCAAGGCAGGATACACCCTGGACGGAGTGCCAACCCACCGCAGGGCACACATACACTCATTCACTCACGCAATCACACACTACGGACAATTTAGAGATGCCAATCAACCTACAATGCATGTCTTTGGACCGGGGGAGGAAACTGGAATATCCAGAGGAAACCCCTGAGGCATGGGGAGAACATGCAAACTCCACACACACATGGCGAAGGCGGGATTCGAACCCCCAACCTGGAGGTGTGAGGCAAGTGTAATATTACATATTAGTCTTTTTTTCTGTGTTCCATGTTTACAGTTCCCTACTTGTAAAGTGTAAGAGCTGACTTACAGGAAGTGGTAGCTCAGTGGTTAAGAAGTTGGACTACTGATTAGAACCTTCATCTACTCAGTTCTATAAATGAGGTAAATGTAAGACACTGTGGATAAATGAGATACATCTAAGATGTTTTTGTACTGTGTGCTTCACAGTATATAGATGCCTAAAGCACTTATTATGTACATGACAATAAACTTGAAAACTTTATTGACATTAAAGAATACAAGAGAATTTATTAAAATGTAGTACAGCACAAAGTCAACCTATGCAGCCACCACACAAGTAACACATCTAGAGACAACATAGATGATAGCCAGACTAGAATAATATCTATTACAGTATATTACACTTCATAGCCTCCATAATTAGACAACAATGAAGCAAATTCAACATGCTACCTGATCATATGCTTATTCATTTCTCTTTGTCCTGCATTCATGCACAGTAGCCAATTAGCTCACCATTATGATACATTATGTGCCATTGTTTCGCTTATAATATAATAAATTCCTTGGCAACCAAAACATAGCACTGGTTCACACTCTTTCCTGATTTTCTAAATATAACTATGTACAAATTCTCCTAAACTACTAAACCAGTGTTGTGTTACTATTTAAAAAAAAACAAACTAGTTGTGTTCAGATAAAACGAAACATGATTAAATTATTATTCATTAAGGGTGCCAAAAATTCTGTAGTTGACTCTGTCAAACCTTTACATTTTAACATAACATTCTACAGCAGCCTGTGTCTATTCTTGCAACAATCCTTGTGCTAAGATTTACTGAGCAGCACAGTGAGTATCTAATTTCTTGGGCTTGTTAGACTTGGTTGAAATCTGCTAGCTTCTCTACCTTCTATTTCCCACAAATACAGGCAAAATAGGTTGTGAGCACTTTTCTTTTGAAAGATTTGCTTGTCAGAGGACACGTACAAACTATCCCCAAACCTCTGAATTGTTAAATGGCACCAGCTGGGCTTTGATGGATTCCTCATTTACAGTGGTAAGCAAACATTTGGACACAGTTGTGTGCAGTATTTATGCTGTTACAACTGCCAGTAACCTTTGATTATTATTATCCAATTTAGGGTGTAAGTCTGTGGTGGAATAGCTTCTCATTTGAAAGAGGAACACTACCAATTCAGCAAACTCAAATGAAGCACAAATGAAAGGAGTGGTTTTGGGAAAAGCCCCAAGCAGAAATTTCCCTCTCCTTGCAACATATGTGATCAGCCAAGGCGTGTTTGTTGTTCAAGTATCGCTTTATTACTTTTGCACTGTACATATGAAACACATGTCTCAAACAAATATGGCTCAGGACCACCCTGCTGCTATTGTGGAAAATGACCCAATCTGTGGCAGGTTATTAGGTAATCAAAACATAAACTGATCTGTAAAGGACTTTTCTAAGCAGCCATACTCAATATCATATTTTCACTATAACTCTTTATATAAACTGTACTCTCGCGCATGTGATATTGCTTTTATATAACGATTCTAAAAACAAGAAATGAATATAGAATAAGTAACATTTTAGACACAATACACACTCACTGTCACAGACACGCCAGGCTCCAACACCAACCAATCGCAGCGCACTTTCTCTCCCGAATACTAATCACTCACACCTGCACGCAATCACCTCTGCAATCACTCCACACATAAAGGACACTCACACACAGTCACTCACCGTCTGGTCTTGTTTGCAACTAAGGACTCTTCCTGAATGCTTACTTCAAGGACTCCTGTTGTTACCTATCTGTCTCCAGTGTTCCCAAGTTACCTCGTGTATCCCCATTGTGTGTGTGAGTGTCATCCGTCTTCAGTTTCTCTTCTACTCCAGTGATCACCACCGATAACCCACTGGCAAGTCACAAAGGACAGTATCTTTATTCATTCATCGATCACTCTGAATGACTGCATCTTTCCTCCCCTGTGTTCGACTATTCCCCTGCTTGTGTCTAATAAATACCCTAACTGTGGTCTTCTGTCTCCGAGCCATCTGTACTGTAACACTCACCTTATAGCATGTGGGCTTGCTGGCTAATTTGTACTTTTCTGTTAAAGGTGCTTCTGGTGAGATTCTTTGCTAAGTTATTCCTGAAACATTTGAATGTTGTCACTAACAGTACTGTAGTAACTGTTTTGAACTAGGGAGTGGAATTTTATATGGCAAACACAGAAGAGAGGAGTGATACACACAGTGAAACTGTGGGACTGTGAGAAATATAGGCACTCTTGGATGCTGCTCATTCAATCAAATTAGTAAACCAGAACATTAAACTAATCTTAAATAAAATTTCTTTGATCTTAAATAGAAATTTCATTTCCCTTAAACAGTGTATATCTATCTATCTATCTATCTATCTATCTATCTGTCTATACATACATACATACATACTTACATACATACATACAGGTGACGTGAATAGCACCCATTATCTCCTCATCATGGCACCTGTTAGCGGGTGGGATGTATTAGGTGGCAATTGAACATTTTGTCCTCAGAGTTGATGTGTTAGAAACAGGAAAAATGGCAGTTTGACAAGGGCCAAATTAAGATGGCTAGCCTAAAACTGCAGCTCTTGTGGGGTGTTCCTGGTCTGCAGTGGTCAGTATCTATCAAAGGTGGTCCAAGGAAGGAACAGTGGTGAACCAGTGACAGGGTCATGGGTGGCAAAGGTTCATTGATGCACGTGGGGAGTGAAGGCTGGCCCGTGTGGTCTGATCCAACAGACGAGCTACTGTTGCTCAAATTGCTGAAGAAGTTATTTTGGTTCTGATAGAAAGGTGTCAGAATACACAGCCCATCACATTTTGTGTATGGGGACCGCAGACCAGTCAGGGTGCCCTACTGACCCCTGTGCACTGCCGAAAGCATCACCAATGGGCATGTGAGCATCAGAACTGGATCATGGAGCAATGGAAGAAGGTCACCTGGTCTGATGAGTCACGTGTGCATCGCTTACCTGGGGAACACATGGCACCAGGATGCACTATGGGAAGAAGGCAAGCCGGCAGAGGCAGTGTCATGCTTTGGGCAATGTTCTGCTGGGAAACCTTGGGTCCTGCCATCCATGTGGATGTTACTTTGACACGAACCACATACATAAGCATTGTTGCAGACCATGTACACCCTTTCATGGACACAGTATTCCCTGAATGCTGTGACCTTTTTCAGCAGGATAATGCTCCATACCACAAAGCAAAAGTGGCTCAGGAATGGTTTGATGAGCACAACAATGAGTTTGAGGTGTTGACTTGGCCTTCAAATTCCCCAGATCTCAATCTAATCGAGCACCTGTGGGATGTCCTGGACAGAACAGTCCGATCCATGGAGGCCCCACCTCAGAATGTACAGGTGCCAGATACCACAGCACACCTTCAGGGATCTAGTGGAGTCCATGCCTTGACGGGCCAGGGCTGTTTTGGCAGCATAAGGGGGACCAACACAATATTAGGCAAGTGGTCATAATGTTATGGCTTATTGGTGTATGTATATATATATATATATGTGTGTGTGTATGGACAAAAGTATTGGGACACCTGAGCATTTCACCAACAGGGACTTTAATGACATTGCATTCTAAATATATACACATTAATATGGAGTTGGTCCCCCTTTTGCAGCTATAACAGCTTCCACTTTTCTGGGCAGGCATTCCACAGAATTTTGGAGTGTTTCTGTGGGAATCTTTGCCCATTCATCCAGTACACCATTTGTTTGTGAGGTCAGGCAGTGATGTTATGTTGGTTGAGAAGGCCTGGCTCACACTCATAGTTCCAGTTCATCCCAAAGGTGTTCAATTTGGTTGGGCTCTGTATAGTCCTGTCAAGTTCTTCCACACCAGGCTCATCCAAACATGTCTTTATAGACCTTGCTTTCTGTACTGGGGACTACACAGTCATGCTGAAATAGAAAAGGACCTTCCTCAAATTGTTCCCACAAAGTTGGAAGTATAGCATTGCCCAAAATGTCTTGTAGCATTAACAGTTCCCTTCCCTGGAAGTAAAGGGGCCTAGACTGACCCCTGAATAATAGCACCATACTATTATCCCTCTTCCATTAAACTTTACACGTAATGTTCTCCTGGCATATACCAAAACAAGACTTACCCATCAGACTGCCAAACAGAGAAGGGGGATTTGTCAATCCACAGAACACATTTCTACTGCTCCAGAGTCCAGTGGCAGTGTTCTTTACACGACTCCTTCTGATGCTTGGCATTGTCCTTGGTGATCAATGTAGCTGCTCAGCCACAGAGACCCATTCCATGAAGCTCCCTTACTGTGTTTGTGCTTATATTAATGCCAGTGGAAGTTCAGAACTGTTCAGCTATGGAATCAGCATGGCACTAGTGACTTTTACTCACCATGCACTCTGTGACCCTGCTTTGTAACTTTATGTGGTCTTCATGACTAAGTTGCTGCTGTCCATAAATGTTTCCACTTTCCAATAATACCAATTACATTAGACAGTGGAATGTTTAACAGGGATGTAATTTTGCAAGCTGACTTATTGCATAGCTGGCATCCTATCACAGAACCATGCCTGAATTCACTGAGCTCGTCAGAACCACCCATTTTTTCACAAATGTTTGTAAATGCAGACTGCATGACTAGGTGTTTGATTTTATACAGCTGTGGCAATGGATCTGATTGAAACACCTAAATTCAATAATTAAGAGGTGTGTCCCAATACTTTTGTCCATATAGTTTATATCAGGATTACTAGGACATAGCAGTTACGGAAAGTGAGTGAGAGCAAATATATAACCTATCACAGGTGATATTTTCAATTTATAGCCTAATGTACAGTTACAGTGGTGTTTTACAGCACTTTGTATTTAGTAAAATAATTACTCTCTTTTACATTACTGTAAAACATAATTACTGTACACAGTCAATATAAAATTAGATTCCAGACATTTTAAGATTAACATTTACATATGTTCTTTTCTCTCCCAACCTTAATCATCCATCTTTATCCCTGTCAATAAAGAAAAATTTAAATTTGCTTGCTTCAGCGCAACCTTGGCAGCTAAAACTGTACAGTTCATGGTTCGGGTTCATGGAACATGTGCCATATAATTGCCATTGGATCCTTGACAGTGGTGTAGAATTTTGCTCTCTCAATCTTTAAAGAGCTTTTACTTTCTAAAACCAGTCTGGCATTAAAGCAAGCAGAACACATTGAGAAAAGTTCTGGCGGTCAATCCATACTCATTAACCTCCTGGATTCTGCTCGGCTGTAATGAAACGTATCCGCTGTTGCTTAGAGATGTACAACCAAGTAGACACAAACAGAGATGCAAATTATTTGGACACTGGGCATGAAGTCACGGCTCTATTACACTTGGCTATATATCAAGAAATTGATTAATAGGTTAAGAGGAATGGGAAGAAAAACATATGTAGAATACCATATATTCTTATTTTTACTCATAGCTTAAATCTCGTGATTTACATACAGAAAGTTCATTATAGTAGTGTACAAATGACTAATGTGGAAAATACTTGTGTAATTGTGCTTTCTTACTGTATCTTCTCTTATTTATAAATTACATAATGACTTTTCCAAGAAATTGGAATTATTTTAATTATTTTATTATTTTATTTAGACCAATGATTGTACTCTGCATGTCAGTCCAGTGCTCTCAGTTTAGCATCCAGTCAGATTCACCAATGCAGAAAAAAAAGACCAAGAAGTGTTAATTAGTCATCTGTGTTGACTGTATAGTTATTAGCATTAGAGGTATTTGTGTGCATTTACAGATGGATAAGTTACTGGGCCTCAGAGTTGATCTTCAGGATGAGAATCCCTTGGTCTACCTCAGCAGTAAGCAGTAAGCAAATGCTCGTATAAAATCGTCAATTTATTTCTTTAGCACTTTGGCTTTTCCCTAGCAGTTGAAATATTGATATACTTTTTCTTTTGTTTGTCTTAGTGGCCCTTTATGTTTCATTTGGTCTGCTTGTATGGATCTAGTTCTTTTCTGTATGACATTTCTGTTAATTGTCTGTTATTTGTTTATTGTTGTTTAATAGTTTTCTACTAATAGTGTTTATTAGCTTGGGTTGTAACAATGTAATGTTTTATATGTGGAGCTGTGGAAACAAGCTAAAAAACACATTATTATTATTATTATTATTATTATTATTATTATTATTATTATTATTATTGATAGTTTCACAAAAAAAAACAAAAACAAAAAAACAAAACATTTGTAACAAATTTAGCCTGTTTGCTAATGTCGGATTAGACTAGCCATTGATACCAGCAGCTAACATCCTTTGCTAAGCAAATTCTAGCTAATAGTAAATATTGGTCATATACATGATATTTTACCTTTATTAAATTCACTAGTAGACTGTGTAGCATTAGCCCTGCGTACAACAGCAAACATAACTTATGTAAGTTACTTTACAATGAAAACCTTAGTCACAATATGAACAAATGCTAATAAATTTCTTTTAGTTTGAGCCAACACTTAATAGGCAACACTTAAAAGTGACTTGCATAAACAGTTTCTTTGTGCTCATCTTTTTATCCTCCAATCTGCACTTCATACAGAAGACAGATGGTGCTACTGGGACTCTTCAAAGTATCTCAGCCAGTGCCAGGCCCAGACTTCGGGTTTTTCCAGTTAAACCTTTGACCCAACAGTTTGTAAACTTTTCTCCCCACATGACATCAACCATGCAGTTGAAGAGAACTCATAGAACTGTGTTGGGGTGGAGATGATGGGGTCATTAGAGGACACAAAGAGTATGGAGTATATATAGAAATACAGCAACCTTGCCAAACTCATCATGGACAAATAAATTAAAAGGCTTCTAGGCAATGAGGATTTTCTTTCATCAGTGTTTCGTACCTGAAGCTAGGCCGTACCAGATATAAAGTTCCCAGAGGCATTCACTGTGTGACATATGTGTTCCATTATGAGCCATTTCAGCTGTTTCTCTAGGAGTTTCTCTGTGGCTTCACAGTCTGGTGCAGTTAAGGATTAGGCTGTGCTGCAATTGATTTATTTCCACACCAAAGCTGTTTATTAAATATAATTGGCCATCAAAAATGTCAAAAGGAGGAAAAAGGGAAAAAAGGTAGAGGCTGTCATCGTTTACCACAAAAGACCATAGAAGTCTGGTCAGGAGGAGAGATTCGGGGCAGTTTCAAATTACATCTAGCAAAAACTTTTTTGATGAACACACAAATAGATGGCACATGCGGCAGGCCGTTCAAACCCATTTATATGCTGACTCTTGTTATTTTGATGATCAGTTTCCAAACAGATCTTGGCTGTTGTTAATGGAAACGGATAAATGAATGGCAAAGCAACAGTGGTATTGTCACTGAACATTTGAAAAAAGACCCTCTGACTAATCAGTTCTAGTTTAGTTTTCTGCTGAAATTCAGTTGGATACTGGGATAGACACATTGACACCAGGCAGGCAGATATCACATTGGTGAAAACACAGGGTGGACTGGTTATCATTATTATCATCAGATAACTTCAGGGCTTTTCAGACTGCACTTAACTCCTGGTTATCATCATTCTAACCCATGCTTTATAACCCCGTGTAGAGGAAAGTTTCACACTTGTAATTTAGAAGCAGGGTTAGCACTGCTTTTTACCCAGCTTTATGAAATGCTGTTCTGAAGCAGGATTAGCTCTGCATTTTTGGTGTTAACCCCACATGTACAGTGTGAAATGAAGTGTTAGAATGTTACGGCTAGATACTAGCAACAGACACTCAATCAGAAATTGAACAGCGTGTGCCTCATATCATATGCTTTGTACTTCGTACAGTCACAGGCATCCTGTGTTTTGTGTAAACAGTACTTGCAGTGTTTGAGAAAAAAAAGTCAAATGGTGATGGAAAACTCAAATGGAGCAAACAGATTTTTTTTTTTACAGTTCTAGTCAGAAAAGTCTATTCAGGACAAACTGGATGGCAGTCAGAAGCCAGAAGAGTGTTTAAGGAACTTTTATGAACATACACCTGGTAACTACACAACAACCTTTCAACAAAAGGCCAAAAAACATTACAGAGTTGTGAAACATAACAGTGCCTAGCACTTAATCTGTCTTCTTGTTTTTATGCATCTCAGGAGGCTTAAAACAGCCATGAAGGATTTACATGAAGGGTGACACTTTTGTCACTGACAATTGATTCAGTTCAGTTCAATTTGATTTGTATAGCACTTTTAACAATGGACATTAATGAAAAGCAGCTTTACATGAATATAAAAATTCAAAATAAGAATTAAAAACTGTTTAAAACTTAAATTATAATGAGCAAGCCAGAGGCAACAGTGGCAAGGTAAAACACCCTGAGGAAGACACCATGAGGAAGAAATGTTGAGAGGAAGCAGACCCTAAAGGGAACCCATCCACATTTGGGTGACACCAGAGAGTGTAATTATAAATAATTTACTTTCTAAACTGTGTACAGTCAAGTGGAATTGTGTAACCAGGAACTTTTGAGCAACTTATAAGTATAAGCATCAGCGTAATTTCTAAACTTATAGTTTCAACATACATTTTTTCCTACCGAAGCCATCAAATGTTCAATGATGGAGACCTGAGTGCAAAACCGACCACGGCCACAGCAGTTCAAAGCCACCGCCATTGTCTCCAAATTATACTATCCACAGCACTCCCAATTCTTTAAAGTAGTCACATGCTTTACTGTGTTCATTCAGTCATGGTTGTTGATACCACAAATATGCAAATACGAAGGTTAACCCAGGGTTCGGGAATGTACAGTGCGAAACATTAGAGATTATGAAAAGCCAGGATAAAGTAACCCAAGGTTCACAATGACCCCAGATTTTATTTCAAGTGTTTCAACAAAACCCTTTCATGGTTTTTGTGGCATGACCAATAGAATACAACAACTTTGTTAACCAACAAATAATAGTTTCTAGTGTATTTCCTTTAGATTCTGACACTGAACTGTTAACACGCTTATCATTTGTGATGCTGTGAATCATGAATGATGTCTTTGTAGATGACTGCAATGCAAATCATTGATCAGAACACTGACATGTAATCATCTAAAACATCTGGAAGAACTGTAGAAGAGATAAACAGAAGTGGGGAAGAATTCCTTTGGAGAATGTGTTTGGATAAGTTGAACAGAGAGCGAAAGCGGAATGAGATGAGAATGAAGCACTGAAAGATTCAGGCATAATTATAAGAATGTAAAATGCAACATACAGTAATATAGTACAAAAAGTACACTGGCGTTCTATTTGGGAGACAGAATGGAAATCAATTTAGACATTTTCAGTCAGTATAAACAAATAAATTATTATTTTATCACTGCAAGTCTGATATAAAATTAGTCAGGACACTGTTGGCTTTCAGTGTGAGATGTTTTCACCTCTGTTGGGATAACCTTACACAGAATTTTAGTGGTTGAATATAACGCTTTCAAATTTTAGATCCTTATGAACAAGCAACACTTTTCTATGGAAATTTTGCCCCTAGTTGGCTAGGTTAAAATGTAAATACTTCGGAAAAACTACGAATTCTTAAATCACTGAGTGTCTACTTTCATATGAGCCATTAACCACCACTGTGGAGTGTAAAATGACAAAGAAATTCAAAGCTATGGACATTGGAACAGCCACAGCAGGCATAAATTGCATTTTTGTGGCACGTTGTAACTTCATTTCAGCTATAGACTAAGTTCTGAGCTTTTAAGCTGCTGATTAAATATCTTTTGAGTCACAGACGCACAAAAGTTCATATTGTTGTAATGCTTATCTGGTAAGACTGATCTCAAACAAAATCTTAGACAGAAAATGACAATAGACATTTAATGTCCTTTTACTTTGAACCATCACTGAAACACCATTCATCATAAAAAAAAAAGACCAGGTAGTCTAGTCAGTCCCTTATAAATGAAAATCTAAAAGCTGGAAGAATCCAGATGAAGTTTTGGGAACTTGTTCAGGAATGTCAGGAGAGATTATCACCCGGTTTTATCACACCTTGCTTTTGTGAGGCATCAGTCCACCTCTTGTGCTCTGTGCAGCAATCAAAACTCTTATCTTTGGTTTTCTACAGATCAAACACAAGTGCATGCTGGGAAAATGGAACACACTCATGTAAGATCATGTTTTGTACGGAGAAAGCAAAGAGCAGGTAATGTTAGCAAATTCATCCTTATATAACTAGAATGAAGAACAGACCTGGGATGTGCAAACCTGTTACAGCAATGTTGGATGTTTTGCCTGAAAAGTTTAAGCTTAAGAGTCAAACCTCATATGTTGCAATAAAGTTATAGTATAGTATTACAGTATAATCATAATGTTTTCTGGTAGACCATGGACGTGGCATTGTGCTGTTTTGCAAATACAGTAAAAGGTTAATTCAACATAAACTATTTACTACGTGTCTCAATAAGCTTACTGGGATTCAACCCATTTTGCAAAATCCTTCCATTGTACTCATTGGATCATTCCCTTCTTGAAAAAAATCCCATCAGTGCTCACTTACTATGTAAATGTCGTCATATTTCTGAAGCCTCTCATCTTTAAAAAATTGCTGGACGAACCCTCAGCCATCTTTGTCTACAAATGCAAGTAGCTTGTTATCATTGTTGTAGCTCTCAAATGATTACTTATGTTAGTGTTTTTTAATTTTTTTATATTCTACGTATACTTTTTTAAAAATCTAATGGGTTAAAAAACCGAGTAACTAGACTACGATCATGCTTGACATTCTTATTAAACAAATAATAGTAAAAAAAAAAAAAGGCAGAAAACCATGGCAGTGGTAATGATTTGCAATGTGAGTGTGTAGTCATGTTCCTGGAAATTGAGTCATCTAGTGTCCCAGAGTGTATTGAACACTTTGTGAGTCCATCCTTATCACTGTCCCAACTCGAGTACACGATATACCGATTCACAACCTAGGGAGCAAGGAAGCTGAATGAAACACACCCATACTCTTCTCCTCATAAGTATGTTGTGCTTTTATGTCATGCATATAAATCTGTACTGTAAAATTACAGCAAGTCTTACTTGTACTTGTAATTTAAAAATGGAGCTGCTTTTAACAGACATATCTTTTCTATCACTAGCTATTTACAACCTCATAAAAATATGGCTGGTTTTGTAAATCATGAAAACCTCCCTTGACTTCCAAGAATGGGCTACTTCATGGAACATTTATGCCATCTTGATAGAAACATAAATCAAAATTTTAATCAAAGGCAAAGATTTTTCATTGCTAAATGGAGCACTTTGAACTCCTGTAAATGAATTATAAAAATGGTAGACAAAAAAAAGAAAGAAAGAAAGAAAGAAAGAAAGAAAGAAAGAAAGAAAGAAAGAAAGAAATCATAGACTTCCATCCCTCCATAAAATAAACCTAGATTATCTCAGTTGCTATTCATGTAACAGGTGACAGCTGTTAGATAGGTACTGGGAATAGGGGTCACATCATTTTATGCCCCAAAAATGTGAACACATGGAAAATGTAAAAAAGGTTCTCACAACGAGGAGACCCTTTGCTTTGTTAGAACGGCCGTGAGCGATACAGACTGATTAGAAACAGCTGTTTCGGACTTTGGAGAAAGGGTAGGAGATAGAGAGGAAGAGAGAGAGAGAGACTTGGTGGACTTTGAGTTTAAAATATAAACATATGGCCTTCCATTCCTCTGATCACTCTTTCTGTTTAAAAAAATCCATTTCCTCTTTATTTTGATTGAGTGTTATAAGGGGTCTAATATTGTAAGGAGATTGAAAGAGAGAGATAGAGAGTAAGAGTGAGAGTGATGCTCATTGTTGCACATTTCTTCACCTCTAACACACATTGTTTTCCAGTTCTTTGATGCGCTTGTGGGGGGTTACTCTGGATCTGGGTTGAGAGGAAATAGAGATGCCAGATGTATAGCTAAGCTAATGATGTACACATATTTTTGATGGGAAAGACTTTTTTCCCCAGAGATTGACCTTAGAACACATCTGCTTCCTTGGAGAATGGGAAATCTGCTTGTTATGATTTTGAGAGCCAAACAGAGTGAAGCTCTTCATTCCGCATGTTTTCTTCCACTTGATCACAACCTACATGTTAATCTTAATGAAGTAGGATCCTATAATTATATTTCTTACTTAATCTCTTTAGGATTTCAAACCAAATCATTGAAAGCTGAAAAATAATATTGACTATGACTGAACATGCGACATGTCAACACCACACCATTCAGTCATTCATCTCTAGGAAGCGCTTTATCCTGGTCAGGGTCACCAGAAAACCAGAGTCTGAACATTTGCTTCTTAATGTAAAGACCATTTGGAATTGTCGAGCACTCTTGGGTGTCCACTTGGACTGGAGTTGGATTGGAGGACCAACACTGATGCTGTGTACAAGAAGGGAATAAGCAGATCTTTCAGATCTTTCATTGCATGCGGAACCCCATCTGACTTTTCAGGAAGGAATACACGGGACGACATTTTGATCTCCTTAAGAGCAGTAAGTGTGTGTTTTACAGGGATATAATAGGAAACACCACAACAGATAAAATGACCATATCTTTGGTCACAACATTCACCTCAATATGTAATAATTAACACTTTCCTTTTTTAAAGTTAATCATTTTTTCAATTAAATACAAAAGACATTACTCATAACAGAAAAGAATAATACTATAGCTTCCCTGGAAACATCATGATATGGAAACATCATAACAGATAAAATTACCATCTCCTTGGTCACAGTTGTCAAATCCACTAATGCCACAAAATTCCCACTAATTTCCCACAGTGCCTACAAACACACAACACACATAGACTCCCACGTTCACAGCTGCCTTCATTTTGATCACTTTCATTTGTTTCCAATCAAATACGCATTGGTGGCTCAGTGGTAGGTTTCTCGTCTACCATGCGGAAGGCCTAGGTTTGATTCCCAGCCAATTCCCAAACCCCAGCCACTGAATGTAGTGCTGGTCCCAACTCTGGAAAAATCAGAGGGTTACATCAGGAAGGGCATCTGGTGTAAAACCTGTGCCAAGTTGTTGTGCGGACCAGTTGGTCCGCTGTGTTGACCCAGAACAGGGAGCAGCTGAAAGCTTCTTCTTCTTCACTTGTTTTCAATCACCAAGCACTCACAGCCACAGTTTATAAAGAGTTCATTTTGTGACTGATATGGTCCGATCTGTTGAGTTTGCATCATTATCAAGCCTTTTGATCTCTAGAAATGCTTACCTGTTTTTGACTACTGTATTTTGCCATGCCCCTGTACTACTGTTTGCAAAGAGACTGACCACTTCCTGTTTCTTGACTCCATTTCTTGACTGTGTATTTTGTAGCTGTTCTTGACTGCATTTTTTGGAGCTGTTCGCCTGTAAATTCTCCTGTAAACTCACCTTCAGCCTGTCACTTTTCTGACAACAACTTCCTTTAAATGAAACATAAATTAAAAAATAAAATAAAATAAAATAAATCTATTTAAATTTAACACACTATTTTAAATAACACAGGCAATCACACTAATATGAAATAACATCTCAAACAAATACCTTCAAATAAAAGGGATAGAAAAAAGTATAACAATCATATCATCCAGAGAGATAAAACTACACACCATTCACCCTGACCACAAACTCTCAACTTTTAAGAAAATTCTTGAACTGTCACACACGTTACATTTAGGTGTCCTGTCCCCTTTTACCAATTCCACATGCACTATAGGATGAACAAATGTAACAGAGTATGTTAAAGTTAGAAATTAGGGATTAGGTTAGGATTTTGGTTAGGGGGTTAGGGTGTTAGGGTTAGAGAGCTGGGTTTAGTGTGTAGGGTTTAGGAATAGGGTAAGGGTTAGAGAGCTGGGGTTAGGGGGTTAGGGTTTAAGGGAGTAGGGTTTAGCATTGGGGTTAGTGTTTAGGGGAGTAGGGTTTAGGGTTGGGGGTTAGGGTAAGGGTTAGAGAGCTGGGGTTAGGGTTTAAGGGAGTAGCGTTTAGGGTTAGGGGATTAGGGTAAGGTTTAGAGAGCTGGGGTTAGGGGGTTATGGTAAGGGTTAAAGAGCTGGGTTTGCAGTTGGGTTGTTAGTTGGTTGAGGGTTGGGGTTTGTGTTAGGGGGCTGGGGTTTAGGGTTAGGAGGTTATGTTGGTAGGATAAGGATTATGGAGCTGGGGGTTGGGGTTAGAGGGTGAGAATTATTTTTCTCAAAATGAGACATTCAAATCTCACAATTATTTTGATCATTTAGAACAGTTTCTTGTTTACAGCAGATTTGAATTTCTTATTAATTTAAGCAAGTTGCACATGTTTTGGTACATGTGTTCAAAACAGTAAGTTGAATAGTCTACAATTTGGAACAACTAAATGTACAGGACTTTGCTGATCAGTTAGGAATTTTATTTTTACATGTAACACATATACAAAAATTAATGTACTGTATATATACAAATGTGCATTTTCATTTTCTGGGTATTACAGTATTGACTTGTCTCAGTAATATTTTACCAGCTGTTGAAATCTGTTTCTAAACAGCTCAGTGTGATACACAATAGCATTCAACTAGACAAAACTGAGATTCTTGTATATTATAGTAATCAGTCAGTGTTGACTTCTGGGAACAAAAATAAAATTTGTGAAATTTGGTATTAAAAAACAACACATCGAGCAGTATGGGTCAAACAAAAAAAAAGCTTTTTCATTTTGATGATCAATTTACTGTCTCAGTAACTAGGATTTGAAGCATAAATTAAATGTTTTGGATGAAATTTTGCAGACATGAAATAGGCTTGTCTCATGAAACAGCTGAGACAACTGCACTTACAGTTTAAAGAATGATAAAGAAATGTTTTAAAAAATTGACCAAAGCAAAAACTCTAATAATCTTATTTGCAAAACTGAACCTATCATTGTAGAAAAATGTTTCAGTCAGTGGGGAGTACTGTAGAGGGTCACTGAATAAACTGCTATCCATCATGGTCAATCCATCCAACCCCTTTCATTTAGGAAATCATTCTTACCTTTCAGCATAACACTGCTGAAGAGCTAGTCTCTGTGTGATAAATGAACACACTACTGCACAGCCATCTGTAATACTGTTTAAGTCAAACATAGAGTATACCATATATATTATACACTGTCACATGCACATCTGTTTTACTGCTAATTTTTTCCCCTGTGCATTTCTTATTATTACTCTTTTTGAATATTGTACTTTTATCTTTATTTAATATTTAGTGTTTTGTCGATTTCTGTTTGATTTAGTGTTATGCTGCTGTAGCATAATTTCCTCTAACTGGATCAATGAAGTCTATCTATCTATCTATCTATCTATCTATCTATCTATCTATCTATCTATCTATCTATCTATCTATCTATCTATCTATCTATCTATCTATTCTAGTCAAGATGGCATGCAGTCTAGATGGGACGCCAGTCAATTACTGAGCACCAATTATTACATAAATTCAGACACTCCTTCACATGTTTAGGAGTAATTTAACATACAACTGAGTAACGTGTAACAGCGTGTCACACTTGTAATTTAGAAGCGGGGTCAGCACTGCTTTTTACCTGGGGTTATGAAATGCTGCTCTGAAACAAGGTTAGCTCTGCTTTTTGGTGTTAACCCCACATTGAGGTGCCAAACGTGTTTAGTGTGAAATGTTACTGTTAGATCTTAGCAACAGAAACCCAATTAGAAATTGAAGAGTGTGTGCCTCATATCACATGCAAACTGGATGGCAATCAGAAATAGCCAAGTATTTATTTCTGTCAAGCACAGGAATTTAAGGAACTGATTAAAATTAGCAGACACTGGATGTCAATGATCCTGGTAAACTACAAAACAAAAAACTGTGAAAGACAACAAAACCTGCTCAGACCCAAATCTTAAAGATGAGGCCAAGTGTCAAATCTATTTCTCCTCACTGATGTGAAAGCTTGACACAACTGTTATTTAAAGCAATCCATTTACGGCATTTGGTAGATGCCGTAAATCCAAATATCCAAAACAACATATAATTTTATGTCATCTTTATACAACTGAAAAAGTAAGGTTAAGGCTCTTGGTCAGAGGCCTAGCAGTGACAGTTTGGTGGACCTGGGATTCAAACTCACAACATTCCAATCAGTAGGCTAACGCCTTAACCACTAAGCTACCACATCCCTCCATATAACAGCCGTTTAAATTTATCCATATTTTGTATTCGTTCAATCATGATTGGCGAGGCAGCAAATATGGAAATAAGAAGGTTAACCCAGGGATTAGGAGTGTAAAATGTGAAGTGTGAGATTATGAAGTACGAAACCTGAAACAAGATAATCCAGAATTCCATTTACCTGGAGTTTACTATCACCCAGACTATTCCAACTATTTCAAGTGTGAAAGCTAGCTAGTTGTCAATAGTAATTGCTTTTTACTGAAACATGGCAGACCTTACTAGTTGCATTGACCTGATTTCGGAAGTCAATCAATTGACCAGTCAATGATCAATGTATTTCCCATCACGCATTGCGGCCTACAAACATGGCTGCACTAGACTTTACTTCCCACAACACACTTGCTTCATAGTCACCTGACTTCTGATTCCACCTCACCCACTGTTGTTGTGCCACCTCGTTATAAACCATTTTTAGTTTCAGCCTTATTGAAAAGTATAAGTTCAGTTACTCTAGCGTTTCTTCTGTCTATTGTTATTGTTTCCTTATTTTGGTTCACAGCTGTGACTCTGCCTGCTGTTTGCTGATCACCTGAGCTGTGCCTGTTCACTGTTTTTGAGGTTGCCTAGTTTTTTTGGACTGTTTGCTGTTTTGATTTAATATCAAGTTAACCTGCACCTGCTTTCTCCTCAGTGTCTCCTTTTGAAAGTTAGAGATTGTGACTGAGAATAAGGAGGAATTGAGAATGGGATAAAATGACAGATCAATGTCTAAGACTGATTTATTTCAGAAGACATGCAGCAAAAAACAAGTCCTTTCAGCTTGCTTGGTACAATAAGGCTGATTGGCTGACTGGTAGTGCTGTGACCCTGTGCATGTACTGATGGCCTTGATTTAAAAATTCACCAGCCTCCACTGTCAAACCTGTTCAGGATCAACTGAGGAATCCTGGAGCTGTGTGGAAACAAGCAACATGTACCTGCTGAGACGCCACGCTTTACCACACTACATTATGAATACACTATAGATAAAATTAAAATGTTACAGTATGAAAAAATATGATGTTGCTTGCTTCAGGTCTTGCTTCAGACCTTGTGTTTGACTGTACCGGATTACAGGATTGAGGCAAAACTGTTCTTTCTCTGTAGTTACCACAAATCTTGTGTCCCCATGGGCTCTAGTACTGGGTGAAAGGTCATCAGTTGTAGCTGCACAACAATCTACATAATACCAATACTTATAAACAGATTCAATACCTAGAAACAGTTTGTACCAAGTTCTTTGCATTCTGGACAAATATTTCAATTCAATTGTTTTTGTGCAGTGCTTTTAACAATGTACATTGTCCCAAAACAACCTTAAAGAAATATATAAATTCAGGATGAATTTTAAATGTACAAAATTGATGGATTTATACCTAATGAGTAATCTCATGTATCTTCAAGCTGTCCGTGTGGGATCATCCTCAGCAACAGCAAGCGCTTTCCAACTAGGTTTCATAAAGCCTTGAAAAAGCTTAAAAGTGTAGAGAAACCTACTCAAAACAGCTTTGGTTTTTCACCGTGGAAAGGCTGTTTTTGAGCATTTTGAGCCAGTACTGTTTTTCAGCCTGTGTGTCTTTGGCACCTGAAAACAGCAAAGTGTTGAATAAACATTAAAAACTTAAAATAATGCTGAAACGGTACTGAACAAAAGGTCCCTCGAGAGAACTTTTGCCCTATTAAGGATAGAAAAGGATGCAGTTGGACCAAGTTAAGGGTTAAGAGGGTACGGTGGTGAGAGAAGAATTTATTTGGCGATGGTTAATGGGTCTAGCAGTTTTGTTGGAGGCATCATGTCCATCACCGCTGGCTCTCTCTATGATGCTACGGCAAAGGTATTGACAGAGAGACCAAAATCATATCCTTCAGGAGCCTCGCTGTCTCTAGCTACAAATATTCCTTCCTAGTAAAGTCAGCAGTCACACCACTGAAGCAATCGCACGGGCCAAGTTCAAAGAGTGCACTGTCGTCACTGCCTGGAAGCTTACAAGTCTAGAGTGAGAGACTGACAGCAACTATATAACGTCTAAAAGATTCAGACCTGGATTATATCTGATGAAAAATGGTTGACGGATGAAGGTGAGAGATAGAGAGAGAGAGAGAGAGAGAGAGAGGGAATCAGGTCACAGGGGAATAAAGAGGAGCTCTGTCATATTCAATCCACTCCTTTCACTCTTTGCCTGGACCTTTCACAAAATAAACGCTGATTGACCTGAAGAATTCTCCCTCTCCTGGAGATATCAGATAGCATAATCCATCATACCACAGACCATGAAATTACTGCTAATATTCCATCCATGAGGCAGTCCAATATGAATAAATGTGAAAATCAGAAAAAAAAGGAAACCAGGCAAGAGACTTCCAGGCACCAAATAATTGAACGTTTAAGACTCAATTGAATGTGCAAGACCTGTCAGCTAGGTTCAGGCAGAAAAAAGGTCCAAATGGCAAAATGAAATTACATCTGGTCAAAAGATGTCCTCTTTATTTACAGAGGTTGCGAATAGCAACTCTGATGTTGTCTGACCTGACCTTTTTTTCGCTTTCTGTCCTACTTGAAGTGAAAGCTTCTAATGGATAGTGAGGATGTGCCATAATATTTTTTGGCTAGACAAACAAATGGGATGCGTTTCTATGGGAAGGGGCAAATAAAATTAATGGCAAACAAAAAGTTGTGTTGCTGAAAAACAATTAGTGCAGTAACAGGAACACTTCAATTATGTATAGACTAAAGGACTAAAATCATCCTTCATACTCAAATTTCTTGTGAAATTCTGGGTTAAATTCTGGGCAGCTTTCACACTTGGCAGTCTTATATGCCGATACGAAAAAACAGTCTCTCATGGCTCATATACTGCAACCATAACAATAAGATCTAGTTCAGGCTAGCTGTATTATTTATTGAAGAAGAAGTAGAAGCCTTTTTCTTTGTCACATATACATTAGAGGACAGTGGAATTCTTTTCTTTGCATTTAACAGCTTGTTAGGGTCAGTTGGGGTCAAGGCACAGTGTCAGCCATGATACAGTGCAGAAATGGTTAAGTGCTTTGCTCAAGAGCACATAAGTGGCAGCTTGGCTGTGCTGGGGCTTGAACCCCCAATCTTCTGATCAGTACATGAGATTCTTAAATATTGAGCCACCACTGCCTTATTGAAAATTGTAATTCACTATTACTATTATTATTAATAATAATAGGCTCTATAGCAAACTAATCTAGCCATGGGGGTCACAGTCCAGTGACTTCTGTGCCGGTCCCAAGCCCGGATAAATAGAGAGGGTTGCGTCAGGAAGGGCATCCGGCGTAAAACATTGCCAAATTTAACCATGCGAATCGTCAGTACGAATTTCATACCGGATCGGTCGAGGCCCGGGTTAACAACGACCGCCATCGGCGCCGTTGACCTACAGGGCGCCGGTGGAAATTGGGCTACTGTTGGTCGAAGAAGTAGAGGAGGGAGGAGAGTGCGCAGACAGAGAGAGAAGAGGAAAGGTAAGAGTGTAGGATTGAGAATAGGAACTCTGAATGTTGGTACTATGACAGGGAAAGGTAGAGAGCTGGCTGATGTGATGGAGAGAAGGAAGGTGGATATACTGTGTGTACAGGAGACCAGGTGGAAGGGTAGCAAGGCTCGTAGTATAGGAGCAGGATTCAAGCTGTTTTATTATGGTGTGGATAGTAAGAGAAATGGGGTAGGTGTGGTCCTGAAGGAGGAGTTTGTGAGGAATGTCCTGGAGGTGAAGAGAGGGTCAGACAGGGTGATGAGTCTGAAGTTAGAGATTGAAGGGGTGATGTTGAATGTTGTTAGTGGTTATGCCCCACAGGTAGGTTGTGAGTTGGAGGAGAAAGAGAGATTCTGGAGTGAATTAGATGAGGTGATGGAGAGTATTCCCACGGGTGAGAGAGTGGCGATAGGAGCGGATTTTAATGGACATGTTGGTGAGGGGAACACAGGTGATGAGGAGGTGATGGGCAAGTTTGGAGTTAAGGAAAGGAACCTTGAAGGACAGATGGTAGTGGACTTTGCTAAGAGGATGGACATGGGTGTGGTTAACACTTATTTTCAGAAGAGGGAGGAGCATAGAGTGACTTACAAGAGTGGAGGTAGGAGCACACAGGTAGACTACATCCTATGTAGAAGAGGCAATCTGAAAGAGATTAGTGACTGTAAAGTGGTAGTGGGAGAGAGTGTAGCCAGACAGCATAGGATGGTGGTGTGTAGGATGACTCTGATGGTCTGTAAGAAGAAGAGGTCAGAGATAGAGAAGAAAACCAAGTGGTGGAAGCTGAAAAAGGAGGAATGTTGTGAGGAATTTAGACAGAAGTTGAGGCAGGCTCTGGGTGGTCAGGTAGTGCTGCCAGATGACTGGGAAACTACAGCAGAAGTGATCAGGGAGACAGGGAGAAAGGTGCTGGGTGTGTCATCTGGAAGGAGGAAAGAAGATAAGGAGACTTGGTGGTGGAATGAGGAAGTTCAGGATAGTATCCAGAGGAAGAGGTTAGCCAAGAAGAAGTGGGACATGGACAGGACTGAAGAGAATAGACAGGAATACAAGGAGTTACAGCGCAGAGTGAAGAGGGAGGTGTCTAAGGCCAAGCAGAAGGCATATGAAGAGTTGTACACTAGGTTAGACACTAGAGAAGGAGAGAAGGACTTGTACAGGTTAGCTAGGCAGAGGGATCGAGATGGGAAGGATGTGCAGCAAGTTAGAGTTATTAAGGATAGAGATGGAAGGGTGCTCACAAGTGAGGAGAGTGTACAGAGGAGATGGAAGGAGTACTTTGAGGAGCTGATGAATGAGGAAAATGAGAGGGAAAAAAGAGTAGAAGGGGTGAACTCTGTGGAACAGAAAGTAGATAAGATTAGAAAGGATGAAGTCAGGAAGGCTTTGAAGAGGATGAAAAGTGGGAAGGCAGTTGGTCCTGACGACATCCCGGTGGAGGTCTGGAAGTGTTTGGGAGAGGCAGCAGTGGAATTTTTAGCTAGTTTGTTCAACAGGGTTTTAGAGAGTGAGAGGATGCCTGAGGAATGGAGAAGAAGTGTGTTAGTGCCGATCTTTAAGAATAAGGGTGACGTGCAGAGTTGCAGTAACTATAGGGGGATAAAGTTGATGAGCCATACAATGAAGGTATGGGAAAGAGTAGTGGAAGCTAGGTTAAGGAAGGTTGTGGAAATTTGTGAGCAGCAGTATGGCTTCATGCCCAGAAAGAGCACAACAGATGCAATTTTTGCTCTGAGAATTTTGATGGAGAAGTATAGGGATGGTCAGAGGGAGTTGCACTGTGTGTTTGTAGACTTGGAGAAAGCGTATGACAGGGTGCCAAGAGAAGAGCTGTGGTACTGTATGAGGAAGTCAGGAGTAGCAGAGAAGTATGTCAGAGTGGTGCAGGACATGTATGAGAGGAGCAGGACAGTGGTGAGGTGTGCTGTAGGTCAGACAGAGGAGTTCAATGTGGAGGTGGGACTGCATCAGGGATCGGCTCTGAGCCCCTTCCTGTTTGCTATAGTGATGGACCAGTTGTCAGAGGAGGTCAGACAGGAGTCTCCTTGGACAATGATGTTTGCAGATGACATTGTGATCTGTAGTGAGAGCAGGGAGCAGGTGGAGGAAAACCTGGAGAGGTGGAGGTTTGCGCTGGAGAGAAGAGGGATGAAAGTCAGTCGTAGTAAGACTGAGTACATGTGTGTGAATGAAAGGGAGGGAAGTGGAACAGTAAGGTTACAGGGTGAAGAGGTGAAGAAGGTACAGGAGTTTAAGTACTTGGGGTCAACAGTCCAGAGTAATGGAGAGTGTGGGAAAGAGGTAAAGAAGCGAGTGCAGGCAGGTTGGAATGGGTGGAGAAAGGTGTCGGGAGTTCTGTGTGATCAGAAAATATCAGCGAGAATCAAGGGGAAGGTGTACAGGACAGTGGTGAGACCGGCCATGCTGTATGGTTTAGAGACAGTGTCACTGAGGAAGAGACAGGAGTCAGAGCTAGAGGTAGCAGAGCTGAAGATGTTGAGGTTCTCTTTGGGAGTGACAAGGTTGGACAGGATTAGGAACGAGTACATCAGAGGGACAGCTCATGTTGGACGTTTGGGGGACAAAGTTAGGGAGGCCAGATTAAGATGGTTTGGACATGTTCAGAGGAGGGAGAGTGAGTATATTGGTAGGAGAATGTTGGACATGAAGCTGCCAGGCAGGAGGCAAAGAGGAAGGCCAAAGAGGAGGTACATGGATGTAATTAATGAGGATATGAAGCTAGTGGGTGCAAGGGTTGAGGATGCAGAAGATAGGGATAGGTGGAGAGAGATGATTCGCTGTGGCGACCCCTGAAGGGAGAAGCTGAAAGAAGAAGAAGAAGAAGAAGAAGGCTCTATAGCAAACTGGACCAAGGCTAGGACAATAGTGAAGGTTTCTAGCCATCTAAAGGTTGTTATGGTCAGGGACGTGCAGAGGGAATAAGGAAATATATATTTATTTCCTTATTAGGGAATTAGGTAATAATAATCTTTTTTTCCATATTCTTTCCTATAGCTTTCTGTATAGTAAATTATATTTTTATTGGAATTTTATTGCAATTTTATTTTAGTATGCTTTTATTCTTTAGTTGATTTTTTTTTTTTTTAAATAATTGATTTTATGATGCAGATAAAGCATTTCACTGCTGTGTACTGTGCATGGCTG
This sequence comes from Hemibagrus guttatus, assembly GCA_033459395.1. Taxonomy (NCBI): domain Eukaryota; kingdom Metazoa; phylum Chordata; class Actinopteri; order Siluriformes; family Bagridae; genus Hemibagrus; species Hemibagrus guttatus. The sequence goes on from JAUCMX010000001.1 coordinate 23,897,775, forward strand.
TGTATGTGACAAATAAATTTTGAATCTGAATTTATCTTTCAACATTTAATTTAACTATTGTCACATCACATAACAAACCCTGTGTCACTATGGCCTATGAAATTTATCATTACAGACTCCAAATTCCCAGCAACCACCTGCTCTCCCACGCTCACCATCTTCACACCAGCCTTCTGATTATATTCATATGTTGTTAATTATGTATGTTTGGTTTGTTTCAGTTCACTGTTGTGAAGTATATGCTCAGTTCCTGTGTGTTCGTGACTTTACAAGTCAAGTCAAGAAACTTTTATTGTCATTTTAACCATATTTAGTTGGTGCAGTACATAGTGAAATGAAACAACCTTCCTCCAGGAACTTGGTGATACACAAAATCACAGAACTACATAAAACAACACAGAACTAAGGACTAAAATTAAATTAGCATATTTTCACATAAAGTCCATGTGTAAAGATGTGCAAACTGTGCAAGACAAGAGACAGTGCAAACAGACAGAACAATACACTACAAAACAGATAGAGAAAATATCAGTATACAGTCTGTGTAGCTCTGCGTGCAAGTAAGGAAGCTATGGTTTGTAATCGTATGTAAGGATATGACAGCAGCAGTTTGTAGCAGCATTAAAAAGTGGTGGGCAAAAATTGCAGTCAGTGCAGAAATGTACAGTTGAACATGAGTGTGTTTGTGTGTGTCCAAGCCTGCTTATAGTTCTTTTGATTATAGTTCACCTTATCGTCAGATAAGGTGTGTTCTAGAGCCATTTGTGGATCTGTCTATACTTGTTTGACCTGTCTCTGTTTGACCCTGCTTTTTGCCTGAGTGTTCACCTTCCTTGTTTGGAATTGTTCCTATAATTAAATAATTAAGTTCCTTTTGTTTTGTGGGTAAACACCCTGCACTTGCTTCCAACCTTGTGGCAATTATGGCAAAGAGGATGTGGCTTGCTGTGATTTGGCTTGGGAGACAGAATATGAAGAGGTCTGCTTGTAGGATTAGTTAAAGTGAAAGTGGTCCCATAATGATATATGTTATGTTATGATGATATGTTATATGATGAACATCCCAAAATTAACATGTTTGTTAGCGCTGTTTCCACTGAACAGTAAAATACATTATAAAGTGTATAATGTATTGTGATCATTAATGAGGCGGCACGGTAGCTTAGTGGTTAGCATGTTTACCTCACACCTTCAGCATTGAGTCTTGGTCCCGCTCACTGTGTGTGTGGAGTTTGCATGCTCTCTCCCTGCTTGGTGGGTTTCCTCCCACAGTCCAAAGACATGCTTCTAGGCTGATTGGAGTCTCTAAATTGCCCATAGTGTGTGAATGAGTGTGTGTGCCCTGTGATGGGTTGACACTCCGTCCAGGGTGTATCCTGCCTTGATGCCTGAGATAAGCACAGGCTCCCTGTGACCTGAGAATAGATCGGATAAGCGGTAGATAATGAATGAATGATCATTAGCGAACTCATGTTTGCTCACTAGAATACAGTTTTTTTTTGTAGGAACTGTCCTTCTTGCTTTTTTTTTTTTACTCAACCCTGTGACCTGATTGGTCAGAAGTTAAAAATTGCTTATTTTTTGGAAATTATATTTTTTTTCTTTGCTTTTCATCAAATTTGAACTTTTTTTGAACTTTTGGAAGCTGCGCAGTGACAAAAATATTATGGCAGCAGAACATTTTAAAGGCGGCCACATTCTGCCCGCCTTGTAGCCACGTCCCATAAGATTACACATAAAATTTGTTGAGGGAAAAAAAGCACAAAGTGTGAAAGCTAATTAAGACTAGCCTACAGCTGAGCTTTATACATTCCATCTTCAGCAAAAAGTGAAACTGGGCTCTACTTAAGAGAAATAGATGAATAGATAGAGACAGAGAGGATTCTGTGGAATGCTGAAATCCAACAGGTTGTTTTTTTTTTTCTTTGGAAATGTGGTTAAAAGCAGCACAGCTTCAGACCTGGAAAGGAAATGTACAAGTCTGAGCAGAAGTGTGAGGAAGCCTCCAGTGCATAAGTATATGGTTTAACTGTCACTCCCTTGCTGACGGCTGCAGGCACTGGTCTATAATGATATACTTTATGTGCTCAATATTACAGAGTAGCAAATAAAAAATCTAAACATATGGCAAATGGTTATCCACAGGCAGATAGATGGTATTACTTGCTGTTTACACAGGGAGGCAAAATTTGTAAAAAACCCAAAAGACAGATCCGATCAGTTAAGTCAATATAATGTTATTTTATTTGAGATACACACACATTTTCTAATACCAGGGTTTCAAATTATGAATCGCAGGCCAAGTCTGAGACTTGTTTATAAGAGTTGAACTGAACTGATTCATTCTCTAGAACTACACAAGCTCTGACAGTCAATCAATCCCTCCAGGATGTTGCAGTTTTTGTGTGTGAGATGCCTGATTTTGCTGCGGATTTTTCAAATTTTGCGATGTAGCTTGTGCTATTTTTGTGAAAAACTACTTCAATTGGGAAAATTGCAAGCACAATATTCTTCTTTTAAACTCTTACCAGTGAAGATGCATATGTAATTACTTTCTATGATATCTCTACTTATGTTCATCACACATCACACATGACACATGATGTGAAGAGGGCTTTGGCTGATGCTTGATTTGAGAGTTTGATTTGCTTGATTGGACGTTAATTACTATGATTATAAGATCACAAAATCTTGGAGGAACTGATTATTGCTAACTGCAATTCAAATCACAGGTTTATATAACTGTTCTTGTTCTAATGCATTGTTTCTATAGTAACAGCTGATGCATAGAGACTTATAGTGTGGATGCCCCATATGATCGAATATTAATGCTAAATGTGTCCAAAAGTTATTTGTTATTTTAATAAAGGAGCAAGTGATATGGTACAGCTTCCTATAAGTACACATTTATTTTAATTAGGGGAGTTAATTAGAGTCTCAAGCTTCACATGCTATATTTTTTGTTGTTGTTTTATGGACTTCAAGAAAGATCACAACAGAAGCTAATCTGGTTTGCAAACGTTCCACAGTGTTATACATAATTATAAAACTGACAAAAAGTATGATGCGTCATTGTTTCATGAATATTTTTTTTATTGTTTGAAAATTGTTGAGATATAAGAGTAATACATTGAGATCAACAAAAATGTTGAGATCTGCTGTTATAGAAAAATAATCAAACCCATGCTGATTTATTCCTTACCTCCTGAATGTGAGTAAACTCTAATGCTATGTTCACATATACAGCAACTCACAGCGACAAAGAGATCATTAATTTTCAATCAGAGCTGGTGACTTCCTGTGACACGAGTGACAGTGATTGTTGGTGGCTAGATGTGGGTGTGTCCAGCATCACAACAAAATTAAGAAGAACTTTATGCACATATGGAGCGACAAGGTGCAGTGATTACTAATGGGAGTGAAGACAGTAGAGCACACTACTTCTCTTTCATCTCACATGATATGATGCATAAATATACTGTTTCATACCTAAAATGATTCATTGATTCATAAGAATGATTCATTTTTGTGGCAAGAAAACTGATTTCTTGCAAAGTGAAATACTAGTTGCACAACCAACCAGTGATAAGCATTGTTACTATGGCAACCAGTGGTAGAAACACCTACTGGTGACTTCATAGTACAGCAACTAGCGACTTGCAGCGATAAAATCACTGTGAATTAAGTCCTGTTAAGGGCTTCTACGTACAGTAGAATCTTCAGGGACAAAACAGAAGACTACCTTAAAGGTTCTCACTCTTTTTAAGCATGTAAGTATTTGCCGAGGTTAATTATGAATGATGTCTTTTCACCACTGAATATAAAAGTGTGATGGTTTTCAGGGTCAAAAGGAATATAAAAATAAACATATACTGGTACCTTGGGAATGCCTCCATTTTCCATCAAGTACTTACTGATTTGACACTAAGAGTGTTCACATGGCAACTGGTGGTCAAAATGAACACTCATCTCAATAAAGCCACACACACACACACACACACACACACACACACACACACACACACACACACACACACACACACACACACACACACACACAATCACATACACATAGCCCTTTAGCACTCTCTGCTGGAAGTCAATTCTGGGAAAGAATTAGTAATAAGCATGGGATGTGTGCTATGTTTTCAGACAGTCCAGTACTTCCTGCGTTATTAAATTTTAGTGAAATGTAGATGTAATATAAGTTTGCCATGGAATCAGCTAGAGGAAACAACCCCCCCCCAACAAAAATAAAAATAAAATAAGCTGATGTGTGTTATGTGGGGTATGTTTTCATGTAAATCTATATCTATATTTTTTGGCGTGACCATTTAAAGCAAATGTATACTTCTAGACATCAAACACAAGCTCCACACAGACTACTATGGCAAATTCAGCTCCTCATATATGTATTGTCAATAAAGGAAATAAATAATTAATTAGGACAGAAGCAAAAGGTTTATTTCTGCTTAACTAACACTATCAGTGTACACTCTCCTCTGTCCTGCTTTCTACAATCAAGCTTAAATTTCATGCAGCATCCCTCTCTATGCATCCTTTAATTGCCTGCTTAACTAAAGTAAGAACTGGAAAGCTGCTGTTTTCCCTCAGGCTATTTTCCTCTCAGCTAAATATCATGGCATTCAGTGATTACTGTCTAACGTTACTCTTACGTCACCCTTCGCACTTCACGGATACCTTCTGAAAAGATCTGGCATGCCCTTTGAATTGATCCAGTGAATCATCACTTGGAAGGAAACATATTATTATTATTTGTAAATCTTTCAAATCATAGCACTAGCTTTAAAAGGTTGTTTCACTTCTTTCACATATACTCTATATTGCCAAAAGTTTTGGGACACCCCTCCAAATCATTGAATTCAGCTGTTGTTTTTCAGGGGTTGGACTTGGCCCCTTAGTTCCAATTAAAGGAACTCTTAATGCTTCAGCATACCAAGACATTTTGGACAATTTCATGCTCCCAACTTTGTGGGAACAGTTTGGGGATGTCCCCTTCCTGTTACAACATGACTGCACACCAGTGCACAAAGCACGGTTCATAAAGACATGGATGAGTGAGTTTGGTGTGGAGGAACTTCACTGGCCTGCACAGAGTCCTGACCTCAACCCGACAGAACACCTTTGGGATGAATTAGAGTGGAGACTGTGAGCCAGGCCTTCTCATACTACATCACTGCCTGACCTCACAAATGCGCTTCTAGAGGAATTATCAAAAATTCCCATAAACACACTCCTAAACCTTATGGAAAGCCTTCACTACACCCACCAATTCACTCTCTCAACAAATTAGAATACTTCATAAAAAAACATTTTTAGTGAATTGTTGGCCTTCTGGAAAGTATGTTCATTTACTGTACATGTACTCAATACTTGGTAGGGGCTCCTTTTGCTTTAATTACTGCCTCAATTCGGCGTGGCATGGAGGTGATCAGTTTGTGGCACTGC